>JAAALK010001320.1:0-104420 GCA_019279435.1 Zizania palustris | reverse complement strand
CCCACTTCGTTTATCAAATCTTGAGTTTACTAAAACCTGTTAGCGTAATATTTGCGCCAACACTATTAATTTTATTCTTTTATTAATTTGTAGTTATTGATGATTCATTATTGTGATTAGTATTACATATACTTCCTTATATATATTATTTTCGTATGCAATTTTGTATGTGAGAAAAACGTAAGTACTGTAACGAAACCTGCGCGTCACACATTTCGGACCAACATGTCTCACACGTGTCATGCGTGTGAGATGTGTAGGTACGGAATTGTCCCTTTTTTGGACAGCCTTAGAGTGGGCGACAGAGCATGGTATTTATGATGAGCCATTAGTCCAAATGAGATTTCAGTGTCATAACCTTGTTGTTCTCCATTACACCATTATTAGGCGTGTAATTGGAGAACGGCAGGGTTATGCTGCTGAAATTTCATCCGGACTCATGGCTCATCTAAATACCATGCTCTGTCGATCACTCTTGGGTGAGTTTAGGACATATCTTTTCCTATAGACATAGGGTCGTGTTACATAAAAACGTCTAGTACTTATGATGCATTCTCGATTGAATAAATGTTATGCCGCTAGAATGGCTGAGGACCGACGGTGGATGTATAGTGGTTGGAATAAAAGTGGAGCTCACTCGAAGGAGTGGATGATCAACACTGAGAAATTTATTGATCGTGCATTCACTTTGACAAAGGAAAGTGGCGCGAGGTGCCCATGCATGAAGTGCAAAATTTTATTTGGCAAGAAGAGAACGTTGTCACTACACATTTGCAAGTATGGTTTCTTGCCAGGTTATGAAGTATGGGTGCACCATGGCGAGACAATTCATGAAAAACGGTATTAGTAGTGGAAGAAAATGATAACACGACTGATGATAGGATGGATGAGATGCTTGATGCTCTATGACCAGAGTTTGAAACAAACCCTAAGGATGCTCCTACACCAGAGGTTCAAAAGTTTTCAACATCCTTAGAGCTTCAGAAGAGCTGTTACATGAGCACACCACAGTAAGCATCCTCTCTTTCGTGACCCGTCTTATGACCATTAAGTCGAAGTTTGGCATTCTCCAATAATTGTTACAAGGAGCTCATGAACCCTGATCAACTATGCCCTTCCTATGAACCATAAGATGCCGAAAGATATGTACTAGTCAAAAAAGGCTTTCTGCTCTCGGTATGGAGTATGATAAGTTTGATGTGTGCCAAGATAACTGCATGCTTTTCTGGAAAGAACATAAGAATGGGATGCAGTGCTTAAAATGTGGTAAACTGCTGGCTTCGTACATGTCGTAAATGAAGACGGTGAAAAGGAGATGACAGAGGTTGCTCATAAGAAACTTCGTATATGCCTCTTAACCTCGGGTGAAACAATTGTTTCTCTCAAAGAAAATCGCTAGGTATATGAGATGACATAAGGAAGGTGTACATGAGAACGACCAAGTAATGTGCACCCATCTGATGGTGAGGCATGTAAGGCTCTAGATGATTTTGACGTAGACTTCACTAGGGATGCGAGAATGTCCGCATCGGGTTGGCAATAGATGGATTCCAGCCTTTCAATGTAACCGCATCGTCATACTCTTGTTGTCTTATCTTTGCTATTCCATATAAACTTCCACCTCACTTTGCATGAAATATGAATTTATATTCCCGTGTCTCAATATACCTGGTCTAGAGCATTCTGAAAACGCACCTCAATGAGATGTTGAAGCCCTTAATTGAAGATTTGAAATAATTGTGGAAAGGAGTTGAAGCATATGACTATGACTAGAAGCAAAATTTCAATCTTTGAGTTGCGTATGTGGGGTCGGGTCTATGATTTTATGGCATTGGCCGCGGAAGCGGGTAGACGGAAGTATAGCTAACTTCTGTCGGCGACCGACGAAAGTTAGTTACTTCCGTCGGCTAAACATGACCGACTAAGAATTAACACAGGAAATCGATAACTTCCGTCGGCCAAACATTAGCCGACGGAAGTTTTTTTTCTTTTTTTTACTTTTTTTCTGTACATTCCAGCAATGCACTAAACTAAGCACTGATAATTTTTTCTTTTTTTTTTTGCTTTTTTCAGTATACATCCTCAGTATACAACATCACAAACATGTATTCAAATTCATATTACAAGTATTCACAATCTCTCTCAACAATATACAAAAGCATGATACATATATAATCAGTATACCACATTAGTATGATACATATATAATCAAATCTCTTCAACATGAATATCATGCCACATCACAAACATGTATTCATATTACAAGTCACTCAACCATAAGTCTACAAAAGTGGGGTGGCCAAACATTTCAATCACCTTTCTAATGTAAAACACGAGGTAAACTATCTTCAACTTGCTCAGATGGATAATAGATAGGCAAATGGACCACCTCAAAATTATCTTCAAATTGGCAAAGAAGCATAACTGTAGGGCCTGAGATTTGTAGTGTTCATCAATTGTAACCTGCATAGAAACTCTTTGCATAAGATGCCTTGCAATTTTTTGCATAACAAGCACTGAAAGTTGTCAATTACTCCAATGCTGAACTCGCTAGAAGCAATTTTATTTAATATTTATCTTATGAGGTACGAGGAACATAGTATTTCAAATTCACATGAAAACGTATCAAAGCATGTTTACCAAGAAACTGTAATTAATTTTTTACTGCGCTGCAACTAAAAATTGACAAGCTTTGACCGGGCAGCAGTAGGGTTTCAAGCTGAATTCACCTTCTTCTCCACAGCCAGCCCTGCGATTTCCATCAAAATTTAGCAAACACAATACGAACTGTCACAAACCGAAGTGAAGAACAAATCCTTACTAACCAGCCGCCTTCTCCAATCCATTGGACACAACATCCTTGTTGGCAACCGCCCGTCTCGATGGTAAGGACGCACTCTACGACAGCACGGGTTCTTCTTCACCCGCCCAGCGTGCCAGCCACCTTGCCATTCGACAACTTCCCCTTCCTCGCTACAGCCGCATCCCCTTCTACGCACGCACAAAGACGATGTAGGACCTAAAGTAGCGACTAGAGGGGGTGAATGGGCGCCTAAAAAATTCTTTCGAATCAATGGCCTGCTCCCAACACCCAACGCACCTCAATAGACTTATCGAAGAAAGGTGAATAGATCAACAGAGCCACAAAGGATCTAGCCTAACAACAACCGGTGTCCTAATCGAAAAGACACCAACACAGTGCTAGTAGGCAGATTAACTAAGCATTCAACACATGGGCAGATCAAGGTTCACAGAAATAAATCACCACAGCAATAAATCTGAGTGCACGTAAAAAGAGATGAAGGATTATTGTTCAAGGTTGACGAAGCCTGCAGCGTCGAAGCATGTGATGGTTGTGTCGAAGTCTGCTTCGAAGTCCTTTGTGCGAAGTCTAACGAAGTCGAAGCCTGTTCGGAGGAGTCGTGCGAAGTCTGATGTTGTAGGAGCCTGTTCGAAGTATGTAGTACCAAAGGTTGTGGATGTCGAGCCAGAGTATGCTTCGATGCTGTTTGAGCGAAGGTACAGATAGCGAAGCAAGCTTCGAAACAAAACTCCGAAAAACAGAACTTGCGAACAGTACTGAAAACTGTGGGGGCCCACGACAAGACACTTCGAATGACACTCACAGAGGGAAAACCTTCGAACAGGAGACAAAAGCCGAAACCTGTCTGCAGCGAAGTCAGATCGAGTGACAGGCTTTGAATCTGTTCATACTTCGAACCAAAGCCTACAGCTCAGCGAAGTTGAACTTCGGAGCCGAACACAGGAACAAACACAAGTTCAAAGACACAAGAAGTAATTTAAAACCTCCGAAGTGAGAGACACGAAAATGAAGCTCTCCGTTCACAGCAAGGTCTGTGTCGAAAACACTACAGAGATAAACTACGTTTCGAAATACGTGCAACCTTCGGAAAACTTGAATAAAGATGTAGGCTATGTGTGAGCAATCCCCGAAGTGTGCTTCGCACCAGCTTCGCAAAGCCTTAACTCAAATTCGAAGCGTGCAATGGACGAAGTACTACAAACAGACTACGCTGAAAAGCTTCGTACAAAAACAACTTCGAATGGACGGAGAAAGGCTTCGAATCAGTTCTGATCATTGTACGAAAGAGCCAGCGAAGCCTTTAAAATTAATACCAGAGACAGCGAAGTCTGCTGTGTAGCGAAGGTCACACAGCTACTTGGAAGCAGTAGCCTTCGCTCAGCTAGAGAACTCAGATGTATGAAGCTTCGCAACAAAACCCTGTGGAGCCAGTACTCCAAACAAAAATAGCTTCGACCAACAAAGTAGGACTTCAAACAAGATGCTGACAAGGGCTATAGACAAGAAACAGAACCCGAGAGAGGAAATCTCATCTTGACACAATCAGGAGCTAGGCAAGAAAACTAGCACCTATACGCCGAACAAGAACCAGCCATAGCGTAAGAAACAATTCCCAGAATAAAATAGACTAGTTCACAGCACAAAAACAAGGCAACCAGAGATAAAAACACTCGCACAGAGAGGAAATCGCAAGGCATGCAACACATTTAATCATTTGATGAGTAACCTGCTAGATGCCGATGGCTGAGAAACAAAGATCAAAACCAGAGAAGGCAAAAACTCTCGGTGTGCGCTCGATGAGAGTAACGACGGCTGAGAGGAAAGAGACACCAGGAGGAAGAACAAAAAGTGACCCAATCTCTTGATTAGTAAAGTGATTTCTAAAAGGGTGACCTAACCCTAGGGATTGGGGCCCTATTTATAGGCAGCCCAATAGCCTAGGAATATTCCAACAGACCCTTAGGGTTTTTTACAGACGCTGAAATAAATGGAAAAGACCGAACTACCCTTAGGATATTTTTACATACTCAACTTACTAACTGTGGGCCTAAGGACAAAATAGTAAACTCCTATTTACAGATGACTTATCTGGAAGCGGAGCTTTCGTAGCGACTACGGCTTCGCCTCTGAACAGTCTGATGTGAGATCAGCGGTTGTCAGCTTTGCGCCAAAACTGACAAAGCGTCCACCGACTTTGCACCAGGTACCCGGGATTGGGCCAGCCCGATTCCGCAGCTCTCTCAGCCCGGCAATCACTCGCCGCCCGTGTACCTGAGTCAATCCTAGTCAACAGCCCAGTGGATCCTCTGCTGCTCCTAGCTTATGTACCCGGATGGGCCAACCCGACTTCGCGGCCCCTCTGCCCGACAGTCGCTCGCTGCCCGGACTAGCAGGTCTTCTCCTCTTTTCAGTCCTCTTTGACTACCATTGACAATGACTCATCACATCTGGAGCCATGAGGCCCACGCTCTTTAGAATGGCTCCTCAATCTCCCCCTTGATGAGTGCATTGTCAACACTTCTCTTCATCAGCTTTCTAGTACCTACAAGCAACCGTGGAAACATGAAAACAAAACACAAGAAAACAGAGAAGAAGAAAAACAAAGTAAAAGTTTAACCCTAATGACCAAAAGCCGACCAAAAGCAATGAACGGTCATCATGGTTAACCAAAAGTAAAAGCTCAAAACGAGTGCAATCTCAGAATTATCAACAAGGATATCCAAAGAGTAAGGACAACCGGGACAAAAACTCCCCGTGAAACAAATCCCAGAAAAAGCCAAAACTCCCCCTTAAACTCTTCTCCCAAAATTTCTCCCCCTTGTTGACAATTGAACTCATCAAGAGAGACTAAATGCACTCTAAAGAGACACAGAGTCCCCCTGAAATGCAGCTCCCCCTCAAAATATGCAATGAATGCAATTGCGGTGCAGGTGGAGTGTAGAAAGCATGCTTCTCAGCTATGATTGACTGCAATTACAACATCTAACAAGTATAGCAAAAAGACATACTGTCTAAGACACATGGCATGTTCAGTGCAACAGATGATATCTAAAGAAAGTCATTAGCACGCATTTTTCAATTTTCGCAAACAAAGCATCACCACATTTTCCAATTGACAAGTAAGGTAAAGCATGAGATGCAGAAGCTAACTGATATCTACCAAGATAAGCATTGTCCAAAACAAAATGCTTCAGCGAACTTGTTAACTTTTTAATTTTCAGGCTTTTTCGTTTTCCTTTTTCATTTTTGCCAGGGGTTATTTGCATGTCAAACCTTATGCTAACCGACCAAGTCAAGCCTAGGCCAGAATTGGACCATCAGAAGCTTAAGACATTGGTCTTGGCATACACTACACTATCCTAGTTCATACCAAAGTGCTATGGTAAGTAGTCCAGAACAATGCAATGCGACAAAGCAAACCCACCTGGATCTTTTCAACTCAAGCATAAAAAGGCATGGAATTTTCATTCATTTTTTATTTTTATCATTTTTATAGCACATTTTCCATGTTAAAGCATACAGATGTCCAAGTTGCATATCTGCATCTAAGTAAGGAACGAGCTACAAGGCATGTAACAGATAGCAAAAGCACTCAGCCTACATATGCTAGTTACCAGAAGCAATGGTGATCATTTTTCAATTTTAAAGCATAAAAGCCATGCATATGACAAATATCAGACATATCAAGTGAACTGAACCAAAGCATGATCATCGACAAGTAATCAAAAGCATGTACCAGCTAGACTATGTAAAACAGTTCAATCATATAACACAAGCAGGCTCAAAGTGTGATATGTGAATATGCATGATATGAACACACAGAAAAGATTCAAGAAAAGAATAAAGAAGAAAGAAAACTGACTCAAAATATCCTAAAAAGGATACACAACACCCAAATCCCCTCGTAAACGCTAAAAAGTATACTGATCTAGGGGTTTGGTGAAAATGTCAGCCAACTGATGATGAGTATCAACATGAACAAGGTCAATGACACCTTTCTCATATTGATCCCTCAGAAAGTGAAAGCGCACATCAATGTGTTTGGTTTTTGAATGGATACAAGGGTTTTTTCCCTACACTAATAGCACTGGTGCTGTCGCAAAACAGAGGAACTCTGGTAGGAAAGAACAACCCAAAATCTCGTAATGTGGAAATCATCCAAACCAACTGTGAGCAGCAACTAGCAGCAGCTACATACTCAGCCTCAGTGGTCGAAAGAGCAACTCCAGACTGCTTTCGAGAAGACCAAGAAATAAGAGACGAACCAAGAAACTGGCAAGTACCGGAAGTCGACTTGCGATCCAACCGGCACCCACCAAAGTCACGTCCGAAAATCCAGATAAATCAAGAGATGATGATGCTGAATAATAAATACCAAGATCAGGCGAATAGGTGAGATACCTGAAAATGCGCTTGGCAGCCTGCCGATGAGACGCGCGCGGTGAAAACTGGAAACGCGCGCAAAGTCCCACGACGAACTGTATGTCTGGCCTCGTCGCCGTCAAGTACAACAACAAACCAATCATCCCTCGAAACTCTCTCTCATTGACCTTGACGCATCTCTCGTCCTTGTCCAGGCCCCCAGATGTGCCCATTGGGGTCATCTGAGGCTTCAGCTCTCCACCAAAATCAAATTTCTTCAACATATCCTGAGTGTATTTACCTTGGTGGATGAAGGTGCCGTCCTTGGTCTGCTTTATCTGGATCCCTAAGAAGTACTTGAGCTCACCCATGAGGCACATCTCAAACTCGTTGTGCATCTGCTCAGAAAACGTGGACACAAGAGCATCAGTAGTACCGCCAAAAATAATATCGTCCACGTAAATCTGAGCGACTAAGAAATCTGAAGCATCTCTGAGCAAGAAAAGAGTTTTATCCACAGAACCCATCACAAAGCCCTTCCCCAACAAAAACTGCTTTAAACCGGTCATACCAAGCCCTGGGGGCTTGCTTCAGACCGTATAAAGCTTTCTGCAGCTTAAAAACATGTCGAGGAAACTTAGGGTTCTCAAAACCGGGGGCTGCCTAACATAAACTTCCTACTCTATGTACCCATTCAGAAAAGCACTCTTGACATCCATTTGAAAAAGCTTAAAACCCTTCGAAGCGGCAAAAGATAAAGAATGCGAATGGACTCAAGACGGGCAACAGGGGTGAAAGTTTCTTCAAATTCAATACCTTTCTTCTAGCAAAAACCCTGGGAAACTAGTCGAGCTTTGTTGTGCACCACAACCCCATCTTCACCTTGCTTGTTTTTGAACACCCACTTGGTGCCTATGGGGTTGCATCCGGGTGGCAGCTCAACCAGTGTCCAAACCCGATTGAAGACAAAATTCTCAAGCTCTTCTTGCATAGCATTAATCCAATTTGAATCAGAAAGAGCATGAGAAACGTCTCTGGGCTCAAAAGATGCAACAAAAGCAGATTCAGCAAACACAGCAAGAGAGTCAACAGACGAACGCAAAGTCCTCTCAAACAAATCACCAATGATGAGCTCTGAGGGATGATCACGCTGAACTGCTCGGGATCCCTGATGATTTGAAGTCACCTCACTAGAGTCAGCAACTGACACCTCTGGACTCGACTGAGGGGGCTCGATCGAAGTGGAAGAAGTGATCAGAGGTCCACCCTCATCCTCAGTCGAAGTCTCAGAAGGTGTGGGTTCTGCAGGCTATGCAGATGGCCCACCCTCATCAGCAGCTGGAGCATCATCATCTTCCTCGAAGATGGACTCTCCGAGCTCACCATCTCCAGAAAGCTCAAAAGAAGGAGTCAAAGAAGGCAAGGAATCATCAAAAGAAACCTCACAAGTCTCGACAAGCTGCTGGGAGTCGAGGTTCCAAACACGAAAGCCTCGAGAATGCAAAGCATAACCAAGAAAGACTCCATCCAGCAACGAGACTCAAACTTATCCAAATGCCCTCCCTTCTTGAGCACAAAGCACTTACAGCAAAATGCTCGCAAGTGGCTCACCTTGGGCTGTCTGCCAAACCGCAACTCATATGAAGTCTTACCAAGGTTAGCTCTAAGAAAAATGCGGTTGGCCAGATAGCAAGCCGTGTTCATGGCTTCAGCTCAAAAGCGCCTAGGAGTCCTGTGCTCATCGATCATCATCCTGGCCATCTCGACTAGTGTGCGGTTCTTTCGTTCCACAACGCCGTTCTGTGGGGGAGTGTAAGGAGCAGAAAACTGATGGTCAAGACCCTGATCACTACAGAAGCTGATGAACTGAGAGTTCTTGAACTCAGAGCCATTGTCAAAGCGAATCGCTCGCATCCGACCATTGTTCTCATTCTTCAGCTTCAAAATCAGGTCATGAACAAAATGAAAAGTCTCATCCTTAGACTCCAAAAAGAAAACCCACGAGAATCGAGAAAAATCGTCAACAATCACAAGTGCATACCACTTCCCACCGACTGAGCGTACCCGAGCTGGACCTACAGTGTCCATGTGTAACAGCTCGCCCGGATACAAAGTCATCACCTGAGTCACAAGTGAGTGAGAAGCAGCAACCATTTTCCCGTGACGACAAGGATGGCAAACTAGATCCTTCTCCATCTTAAGCTTGGGCAATCCTCGGATGAGGTCCATAGAGCTCAACCTGACTAGCAGATCAAAACTCAAATGTCCCAACCTCCTATGCCACTTCCAGAGCTCAGAGGAGGATCCAGCAATCAAACATTGAGAACGGCCAAAAGAACTAGAGAAGTCAATTCGAAAAAACCTTACCAAAAGGTAAGATCTGGCAAATCAAAGACTCTCTAGAATCAACCACAGAAGAACTGCCCTTCTTAAACCGAACCTCCAAACCATCCTCAAGAAGTTGCGAAACAGAAATCAAATTGAAGTTCAAATTTCCAACCAAAGCAATGTTCTTCAAAGAGAAATGGTCTGAGATGCAAATTGAACCAATGTCGTGTACCTTCCCTTGACCACTGTTCCTGAAGGTGATGTATTCCTTGGAGCTCGGGGGAAGAGAGACTAGAGAACCATCTGTGATGTCCCGTCATATGGCGAGAGCATCCTGAGTCCATGATCCAAACGTCCTCCAGTCTCCGATCCTGCACAATCAGTGGTTGTAAGGGGGAGCAAATGGTCCGGCACCAAGTTTAGCAAAAGAACTAAACCAGTGTCGAGCCATCTGCTCAATAGACGGAAAGCAGAAATCATCGTAAGAGTTTGGACCAAAACGCAGCTCAAAGTGTGGTCCATGGTTCTGCCTAAAACCTCGGCCACGAGGTCTAGGACCATAACCAAAACGGCCTGGAGCTCTGCCGGAACGAACACCACCATCTAGAGCATGGGCATGAAAGCCGTCTCCTCTACCACCACCTACATGACGTGGCCTAGCCTCTAGCCTCTCCCCGTGTCGAGGAACTCTCAGTCTACCACCCTGCTGGTAGAACTACTCCTGACCACCACGAGCTCTCTCTGCTCTCTCAACTCGCTTCCTCCTGAAGCAAAACTCCGCAAGTTGCACGTCTCTCTGACAGTACTCACAGTGATAGGTGAGCTTCTTGGGATGTGGTTGAGGCTTGGGGTTCTTGGTCTTAGTGGTGTTTGGTGCAGTCTTCTTGGTGTGAGAGGGTCCAAGAAGAGAGTCTAGAGAAGTGCGGAGGTGTTTGGGCTTCGGAACCCAGATGGGCTTCTTGGGTGAAGCTTTGGGCTATTCTTGGAACACTCCATCCTTGGGCTGACTAGCCTGGAAAGTCTCAGTGGAGTGAGTCTTGGGGTATTTCTGTTCAGGAGTCATTTTACTCCACTCCACTGCTCGGCTAATAGCACTGTCAAAGTCAGCCTTGGTGTAGGTGTAGCCTACCCCAAACCCATCCTGCCTCTTAAACTGCTAGATCATCATGCCGAGCTGTGGCTCTCTAGCACTCACCTAACTCAAGATAGAACGGAGGTAAAAGTTCTCATTTTGGACATCAGCTAGCTCCTCTCTCAAGGAAGCTAGTACCTCCATCTGATACAAGCAGGTCTCACACTCTATATCTACTTGGACAAACTTCTCGGATTTCAGCTTGATCAACTCCATTCTAAGAGACAAACAGTTCTCATAGATAGTGGGTGGAACTGACAGTGTCTCAAGCTCTAGCCTAGTCTGTTCTAGTTCAGCTCGAACTCTTTCCAAATCGCTCAAATGCTCATCACCCTTAGCTTTCAGCTCAGCTAAACTAGCTAGATGAGATGGGAATTAGCACAAGGCACGACGACAGTGGCATGAGCATCTTTCAGCTCTAGCTGAGCGCTCTCAAGCTCAGTGGCCAAAGCGTCCCTCTCATCAACCCTTTCTGTGTACCTGGACTTTCAGAGTCGACAGGTCACACAGAAGCACCTCACACTTTGGGCACTCACTGCTATCACCCAAGCAAGGGGAAGAAGATAGACTCTCAATTCTGTCGTTGGCCACGGCAAGCTCACTCTCCAGTTCATCTATCCTCTTCTTAGCCCCTCTAAGCAATTTTTCCCGATATTTTAACTCCTGACGATTACTTTCAAGTAAATCAACGATTTCACGTTCGTAAGATGATACCTTTTCATTGTCGTCGTTGTCGAAGTCATCGGAGGAGCCCTTCTCTTCCTTATCCCCAAGAGCCATTGAGCAGAAGCTCTTGCGGGATCTTTGGCGTTGATATGAGCGGCTCTTCGGCCTGTCCCCGAAAGCCATGAAGCAAAGGCCCGCCGGATCGTCCTTGTCCTTCCCCTTCCCGATGACAATCTCCTCATCGCTTGAGCTCGATGAAGAGGAAGAACACGTGGACCGCTTGGAGTAGATCTTCTCCATCTCAGCAAAGAAGGCCTTGTCGCGCTTCTTGTTCTCACGCCGGTAGTCCTTCAGGGCCTTTCTGAAGAATCTGGTCTTTGGCTTGCCCTTGGTGAAGGAGGAGCTGTCGTGCTTGCCGGAGTCGTGGAAGCCACCACCGGTGCCCTTCTTGTGACCATTGCGCTTGGGGCAGTCGACGATGAAGTGTCATTGGTCACCACACTCAAAGCACCCGGATTTCGTGCCGTGTCTTTTGAACATTCTCTTGTCATAAACACGACGCACTCGGTTGTTAAAAAGACACAGGTCATCATCTCCTAACTGACTCGAGCTGGTCCTCAGTGATAGACATCAAAGAGAACCCAGCACATCTCACAGAGGAGGGGTCAGTAGAAGGTGTAGCAAGGGCCAAGGACTTTGATCTAGAGCTAGTGAGATTTGATCTCAACTGGGTATCAACCTTAGTGGCCTTCAGCTTGCTAAACAACTCAGAAATTGTCAAGGTATCATAAGATGTGCTCTCAATGATAGAGGATACCTTGATCTCCCAAATCTTAGGGTCCAAGGTATGGAGAACCTTGAGCGCCTGCTCATGATCTGAGACTAACTGAACACCCTCAGCCTTGTTGTCCCGAAGCTTGTTTATGATCGATTGAAAATGACCAAACAACGCTTCAACAGATTCACCCAGCTTCTGTGTGAAATTCTCATATTCACGCTGGTAGGTCTGATAGAGCCAAGCCTTGACCTGGGCTGTCCCCTCATGGTGTGCCTGAAGGGTAGCCCAGATCTCTCTCGCAGTGGTGAGATGGCTCACATGCTCAAATTCAGTGGGACCTAAACCAGAAAACAAAATATTCACCGCTTTGTTGTTGTTCTGATGCTTGGGCAACAATATCTGGAGTAGTGCGCTCAGCAACAGGCAACACTGTGAAAGTAGCGTGAATACAAATGTCCCAGATGTCCGAGCTTTGGCTCATGAGATAGGCTCGCATGCGAGTATTCCAATAATTGTATCCATAAGCTTCCAAGGACGGGACCTTTCCAGGAGACGTCATGATCACTACTGGGTTTTAGAACCGGTTAAGGTATGGAAAAACCCTAACCAGGCTATGATACCACTTGTAGGACCGAAAAGTAGCGACCAGAGGGGGGGTGAATGGGTGCCTAAAAAATTCTTTTGAATCAATGGACTGCTCCCAACACCCAACGCACCTCAACAGACTTATCAAAGAAAGGTGAACAGATCAACAGAGCCACAAAGGATCTAGCCTAACAACAACCGGTGTCTAATCGAAAAGACACCAACACAGTGCTAGTAGGCAGATTAACTAAGCATTCAACACATGGGCAGATCAAGGTTCACAGAAATAAATCACCATAGCAATAAATCTAAGTGCACGTAAAAAGAGATGAAGGATAACTGTTCAAGGTTGTCTCCTGTTAGGTACTTGATGAAGCCTGCAGCGTCAAAGCCTGTGATGGTTGTGTTGAAGTCTGCTTCGAAGTCCTTTGTGCGAAGTCTGACGATGTCGAAGCCTGTTCAGAGGAGTCGTGCGAAGTCTGATGTTGTAGGAGCCTGTTCGAAGGAGGCGGCGGCCGGGAGGCGAGGAGGCGCACGGCGGTGAGGCTCGGAAGGAGGCTGGGAAAACCTAGGCGCGGGGAGGCGTGTAGTCACCGGCCGAGAAGCTGGGAGGTGTGCGGCCACCGGGAGGCGGGGAGGTGGGCGGAGGGCGAGGTAGGGAGGCGTGGAGTCGGCGGCCGAGACACGGGGAGGCGTGTGGTGACCGAGAGGCGGCGAAGGGGAGGCGGGTGGAGGGAGAGAGGTAGGCGTCGAAGGGCAGTGGGGGGCTGAAAAAACCTAGGCGGGCTGGGGAAAAAATAGGGTGCGCGCTGCTATTTTTGGGGAAAAATCATCTTCCGTCGGTTGAGGATTGAACCGACGGAAGTTAAGTTAACTTCCGTCGGCTCCTTTAGGCCAACAGAAGCTAATTAATTTTCGTCGACTTTTGGAAAAGCCGACAGAAATTAAAAAGATGGACGAAATTTCTAGTTTTTCTTGTAGTGTGTTTGATATGTGGTAAGGACACAAATTGTTTTCGTCTTAACTTCAGGGAGAAGATTTGTTACTTTGATTGTCATAGATGCTTTTTTCCCATGAATCACCCATTTAGGTTGTAGAGGAACTCTTTCAAGATGGACAATGTTGTCGTAAAAGGACCGCTAAGGCATTTAAGTGGTCTAGAGATCGCTAATATGCTGAATGAGTTGGTTCTTAATGAAAATGTGGATGGATTTGTAGGATTTGGAATTGTTGATAGCAAAAAATGGCATTAATGGTCAAAATTGTCAAAATATCAATTTTGGTAATTTGGACCAAGAATACACAAGAGTCCTGTTACCGACCGATGCTTTATAGGGCCGAAGGCCCATCAAATATGGGGCCTTAGAGGCCTTTTAGCGGCCTGCTAGCTTCAACCCTAAGGCCCTTCGGAGGCCTGCCTCACCGAAGCTTCAGCCCAAGGAGCAGGTTTCAGCAGGCCTGCCAAAGGCCCACTTCGGGCCAGCTTCAGAGATAGATTTTGATACTGATTGTGGTTGTTTTTATCCCTAAACTTGATTAAGCCAAATCTTATCAGATTCTATTAGAGATAAGAAACTAGCCCCTATAAATATAGGGGTGAGGACGGTTCATCAGCCCCGCACAACACAAGCCAACTTCAAACCCTAGTTTGAACCATACCTTTACTTTCCTGTACTACCTTCGTGGGTTTGCGTGGAAGCCCTCCACCGGCCACTTCGAAACAGTGGTAAGCCTTGTTGGTTCACCTATGAACCCTCTAATCATCTACGTAACAGATTGTTATCACTTTGTTAGCTCGCTCGTGAACCCTCCGTTAATCTACGTAATAGATTGCTACCTTCGTTTCCCTACTGTAACACTTAGTAAATTCGGTCTCTAGGCCGAATTGGTGCTTGATCTATATTCTGCTGTAGGTTTCACGGTCGGAGCCCCTTTCGCCTTAGGTTTCCGGAGCTAGGAAACTGGTTTCAGAGTCCGCTAGAACACCCTTCGGTGGAACCTTGCTTCTGCCGCGCGTGCCAGATCCATCACGCTATTGTCGGTCTGGTCGAGTCTCACATATCGAAGCCACTCCGCATCGGGGCTGCTTCGCGCCGGGGTCACGTCAAGACGCTATGCATTAGGCTTTGTCATACCGGTACTCTGCATTAGGCTTCATCACGCCAACACTCCACACTGGATGAAGTCGCGCTAGTGCGTTGGATTTCTGTCGTCTCAGAGACTTCGCACCGAACCCCGTCATTCGGAGGTGATTTCACGTCAGAGATCTGTTCGGAGTCTGCCTTCGGTCAGATCGATTCAAACGCTGAAGGCTACCTTCGGCGCACCCTTCACACTAGACACCGAAGGCCCCCCTTCGGTGACCCTTCGCACGATAAACTCTATACCAATCAGGCTTCATTCGGCCGATTGGGTTATTTTATCTATATATTTTGGATAATTGAATTATTTTTGTATGATCTGATTACCTGGCGACTCCACCCCCTTGCTACTGTTAAGGGTAGTTGAAACGCGACGTCAGTGTTGTGTCATGCTTAGGTTCGTCCCTAAGTATCCACACACTTTTGGATCGTTGAACTGACCCAAGTGCGGGGACACGTTTTCATGTCAACACACTTTTTCTCTTTCACTATCTGGCACCACTTTCAATTAGTTTTCAACGCTCCCTCTGAACTTTGTCCAAACATGGGCCCAATTGGAACAAAAGTTTCATGACTATTTTTATACGGGTGAGACAGAACTTAGGCTTTCACACTTGACATCAGTAAAACAGAAGCCCAGTGAGAGTGTCTCTGAGTACATCAAGCGCTTTAGATATACCAGAAACCGATGTTTTAGTCTCAACATTTCAGAAAGGGATTTAGCAGATCTAGCTTTTAACGGGTTGCGTTCTGAGATTAAAGAAAGGCTAGACAACCAGAACTTTTTAGAAGTCAGCCAAGTCCTACAGCAGGCTCTGGTCCAAGAAGGCTGAGCCAAAGATAAAAAATTCATTAAGACGTTCAACAAGCCTAGGGCTGAAGTCCACATCATGGAACACTCCGATGAGGAAGAGTTGGAGGAAGATTCAGCCGACATGTATGCAGCCGAATGGGTTTGGAACGCTAAGAGCAAGCCCATCACTTGTTCTGAGCTATGGCCGTCTCCCATTAAGAGTCAGCCCATCAAAGTTAAATACTCGTTTGATATAACCAAGTGAGATAAAATATTTGATTTCCTCTTGAAGAGCTAGCTCCTCAGGTTTCCCAAGGGCTAGGTCATCCCGACCGCCGATGAACTAAAGAAGCGCCCCTACTGTAAGTGGCATGATTCACATTCTCATTATACTAACGAGTGCAACGTTTTTCGTCGGCAGGTTTAGTCGGCCATAGAAGAAGGATGATTGAAAATAGATTCCAGTCCAAAGATGAAGCTGGAAAAGACCCCTTTCCCGTGAACATCGTCGACCTCCACGAGAAGAAGATGCTGATTCGACCAGATCAAGCCGAGTCGACTAAAGGGAAAGCAATCCTTATTGGAGAATCACGCACGCGCACACTCATACCAAAGAACCCTGAAGTAGTACTGTGGAAATAGAACATATATCAATACATCTCCTTCGGCTAGGGCTCGCAAAAAGCCGAAGGTAACATACCAGATGTTGCTGAACAAACACCAGAAGAAAGCCAAGGAAACAGGCCCCTGACCAAAAATGCTAAGGCAACCGAAGGGTCCAAGACAACTGAAGGGTGAGTTCGGAGCCCAGAGGTCGAACCCTTCGCACAGTGAGTTCAGACCCTAGAGGCCAAACCCTTCGCACAGTGAGTTTGGAACCCAGAGGCCAAACCCTTCGCACAATGGATTCACACCCTAATGGCCGAACCCTTCGCAAGTTGAGTTAGAACTCCAGTGGTCAAACCCTCTGCACAGCGAGTTTAGGTCCCATTGGCCGAACCCAACTCCGCTCTGGGCAGACCCCTCGATGGGAGGCTTCGGTCCACAATGGCCGAACATACATCTGGCTTGGAAAGACCCCTTGTTTATAGGTCTGAGATACCTTCGACGTGGCTGAACCCCCCTCCGGGTAATGGGTTAGTGGGAGAAACCAGTAGAGCCTCCTCTGCCTCTGCCGTACTATTGGGTAGGGTCCCCGTGGACTCTGAACTACACCTCGCCACCTGAGTACCCTTCGCAGAATAATGTTGCCCCCTGTTTTCGTTTGGAATATTATGATTGGCAGGGGCAAACAGATGCGACGAAGAGGGACATATTCCAAAGACTATCCGTAGTACCTCCAAATCATCTCACACAGGGCGAAGACAAGGAAGATGGGCGTGAAGAGGCAAGACAAAGGGAGTCCGAAGCCATCATAGTCAAGATAGGGTCTCAGGAAGTCCAAATCCTAAAGGCCCCCTCGCCGAAACCCGACGGAGGTAAGTCCCCTATTCCGGTCGAGGCTATTGCCAGAGCCTGGTCCGATCGGTCTGACGAGGCTGTTCCGACTGACATGGTCCGTAGAGAGGCCCCTGTCGAGCATAAAAAACACAAGGCCGACCCGGGTGATACCCATTCTGCTAGAAGCCACAGAAACAAATTGGTGGCGCCCGATACCAAGCCACAACCATCTTGGGCACCTCCGAGCATTACCAAGTCATAGAAGATGCGTTTGCAAACGCCTGCAGTCATAGGAGATACGCGAGAAGAAGGCCGAGGATGAGCGGGACACCATCTTTGAGGAGATTCGCCATTGGCCAGCCACAAAATAGGTATGGAAGCCCAAGTCGGTTGAAACGAACAACCCAACCCCCATTCCGAGCGAAAATGATGATGACATGCTCGACGACGACTACATGCCCATCTCCAAAGGGCCCACACCCTAGGCGATGGACATCAACGTCGTCCTGCTTCCCACCGAGTTTGCACTACCGCGAGACGAGGCCGAGGTTGCTCAGTTGAACCTCGACCCACGAGATGCTATTTTTGAAAAACCTGGGGATATGACTCGTCACCTAAAACCCCTCTACGTCAAGGGGCTCATTGACGGGAAGCCGATCTCCAGGATGCTTGTTGTCGGCAGCGTCACTGTCAATTTGATGCCATAGTCTCTTTTGAAGAAGCTTGGAAGGGACGAGGAGGACTTGAAGAAGACCAACCTGATGCTCAACGGCTTCAATGGCGAAAGCTCTGAAGCGAAGGGCGTACTCTCCCTAGAGTTGACAGTGGGTAACAAGACGTTGCCAACAACATTTTTTGTCGTTGACGTGCAAGGTAATTACAGTGTGCTACTTGGGCGTGATTGTATTCACACAAACTGCTGTATTCATTCTACTTGGCAACAATTCCTAATGCAATGGGACGACGATGACTTGGAAGTCGTATCGGCAGATACTTCGGCCCAAGTGGCATTGGCCGATATGTCCATCGATGCTGTCCATGACAAAGTAGAGTGTCTATCAGGTAGAGACTTTTCGGATTACGACTTTGTTAGTGTATCCGAGGGACGTTTTGTACCTGTGTCCGTAAAGCTGGCTGGTGTAGCATGACTATCTCTAAATTAGTAGTCATGTTCAGTAAAAGTAATCTTGATTGACTGAAGTCTCACGTAGAACAATATCGGTCTTCTAAAAATGGTATTGCCGAAGCCATTGAAGACTTTAGCGAAATAGAAAAACTAGTACAGGGTTTTGCATGGGCCGATCCTTTAGAAGAGGTCGATATAGGTGATGGTAACACTCCAAGGCTAACTTTTGTAAACCAAAATTTATAGGCTAATGAAAAGTCCGAAGTAATAAAATTGCTTTGGTCGTACGTTGATTGTTTTGCATGGGAGTATAGCGAGATGCCTAGATTAAGCCGCGAGTTCATGGAGCATTGAATACCTATTATACCCGGGTTCAGGCCTTATAAACAGCCCCCTCGTCGCTTTAATTTGGCCATGTATGACTGAGTTAAAGAGGAGGTAGAATGATTACTAAAGGTTGAATTTATTAGGCCATGCAGGTATGCTGAATGGGTTGCTAACATTGTACCTGTAAAGAAAAAGGGGAGCTGCAAAATATGAGTTTGTATTGATTTCAGGGATTTGAACAAGGCCACTCCGGAGGACGAATATCCCATGCCGATAGCCGACATGTTGATCAACGATGCTTCAGGACACAAGGTACTAAGTTTTCTTGATGGCACAATGGTTATAATCAAATTTTTTATGGCCAAAGTGGACGTCTACAAGACAACCTTTCGATGCCTTGGTTTTGTCGGTTTGTTTGAGTGGGTCTTTATGACTTTTGGTTTAAAGAATGCTGACGCTACACATCAACGTGCTATGAATTTGATTTTTCATGACTTGCTAGGAGTTATGCTAGAGGTCTACATAGATGACACTGTAGTCAAATCGGACACTATGGGAAACCACCTAGCCGATTTGAGGGTTGCTTTTGATAGGATGCGATAGTACGACTTAAAAATGAACCCACTCAAATGTGCTTTTGGCGTGTCGGTAGGAAAGTTCTTAGGGTTTATGATTCATGAAAAGAGGTATTGAGATTGATCATAAGAGGCTTGAAATGATGAGAAACTTTGAAGCGCCGACATGCAAAATAAATGTGCAAAAGTTGCTACGCAAGATGAATTATTTGCGTCACTTTATATCTAACTTGTCTGGCAAGATCGATTCTTTTGTCCCTATACTCCGGCTAAAGAATGAAGCCAAATTCACTTCAGGGGCAAGTCAGCAAAGTGCCTTTGAAATGATTAAAGAGTGCTTGTCATCGCCACCCGTGGTAAGAGCGCCAAAAGGCAGAATTCCATTTCGGCTGTACATCGTTGCAGAAGATAGCGTGATAGGAGCCATGTTAACTCAGGAGGTGGAGGGGAAAGATTACATCATCACATTCTTGAGCTGCCGCCTGTTGGACGCTGAAACAAGGTACGTGTTTGTGGAGCGTTTGTATTTATCACTTTATTATGCATGTATCAAATTACGTCACTATCTTCTCCCTAGCACATGTATTGTTGCTTGCTAAACTGATGTCGTAAAGTACATGTTGCAAAAGCTGATTCTAAGTGGTAGAATCGGAAAGTGGGTTTATCTTTGATTGAGTACGATTTTTCTTATGAACCTCTAAGGGCTATGAAAGGCCAAATTGTCGCTAATTTTATAATTGATCACCATGTAGATGTCAATTGGGGTAATGATATTGCTCTAATGGAATTAGTGTCGTGGAAACTTTATTTTGATGGTTCATCTTGCAAGAATGGCCAAGGTGTCGGGGTAGTTCTCATGTCGCTTAGTGGCATGCGCTTTGAAACCTTGGCCCGTTTAGAATTTCCTTCTACTAATAACCAAACTGAATATGAAGCTTTATTCCTAGGACTCAAATTACTAGATTCCATGGGTATTAAACATATTCATGCGCATGGTGACTCTCTGTTAGTAGTGCAACAAGTAGCTAAAAGTGCTCAATGTTTTAGTGGCTTGCTAAATAGTTACTTGGATAAATGTTTAGACATAATTGCTACTTTTGATGACTTCAAAATTTCTCACGTGTCAAGAGAAGCTAATTTAATTACAAATGATTTGGCTCAACAAGCATCTGGCTATCAAGTCAAGAGAGGAAAATTTTCTATACAGGAAAGCCAATGCTTTGTCTCACTACTGAAGCCAGAAACTTCAGACAGATGCGAGGTCCGTTGGACACTCTGGATCGTACCCCTCCGACCGCCGAAGGGTGTTGCGTGCCGGAGCCCTCATGCCGGAGCCCTTCATCCGCCGAAGGATCCTGCACGCCGGAGCCCTCACACCGAAGCTTTCTGGGCAACAAAAGATCTCACACGCCGGACCCCTCCAACGGAAGGCTTCGATCTGATCGACTCCGCTCGGCCGATCCGTTCAGCCTTCGGCAGAGACGGGAAAGGCCCTGGGGGCACTCCAAAGTTAGCAATTTAGACATTACTCTTGGAAAAGAATTAGCAAGCCCTCCGGATGTCCATAACGATGATTGGAAAATTCCAATCATCTAGTATTTAATAGATCCCAATCAAAAGATTGATCAAAAAGTTCGGCGACAAGCGTTTAAATTTGTGTTACTGGATGATGTATTGTACCGCCGAACTATTGATGGAGTACTTTTAAAATGCTTAGATGTCGATCAGTCCAAAGTAGCTACAGGAGAAGTCCATGAGGGGCTTTGCGGCACTCATCAGCCGACCTAGAAAATGAGTTGGATGCTCAAAAGAGCAGGTTATACTAGCCGACTATGACTGAGAATTGTTTTAAATATTATAGAGGGTGTGAAGCATGTCAAAAGTTTGGTAATATTTAGTTAGCTCCTGCATCTCTACTTAATCCTATTATCAAACCATGGCTGTTCCGAGGTTGGGGTTTAGACTTCATCGGCCAAATTCATCCTCCCTCTTCAAAAGGGCATCGGTTCGTGCTAATGGCGACAGACTACTTCACCAAATGGACCAAAGCCGTGCCTCTCAAGAATATGACTCACAATGAGGTAACTGATTTTATCTTACATAGATTCGGTATTCCCCAAACTCTCACTACAGATCAAGGTACTTCATTTATTGCTACGGAACTAAGAGACTTTGCCGAATTTTATGGTATTAAATTAGTAAACTCTTCGCCATATTATGCTCTGGCCAATGGTTAGGTCGAGTCTAGTAATAAAACTATAATTAAGAAGAAAATTGAAGAGTTCCCTAAAAGGTGTGTGCGATCGGAATGGCGACTAGAGGGGGGTGAATAGACGCCTCTACAAACTTTGTGAATCAAACTTGATGGTCAATTTCAGGACACCAAATGCTCCTTCAAGAATCAAGAAGTCAAACAGATCTTCAATGAAATTCATATTTCAGTTTGACTTGACAAACACTGTAGCTAATCCGAAAAGAGATCAATTAATTCAATTCAGTATTCAAGAAATTTTCACATGTGACTTTGTGAACAATTCTCAATTTAGTAACCTATACCAAGCAATTGAGACTTTAATCAAGTTCAACTATTCTTGCAAGACCAAACAAAATATGTAAGATTTAGAATGGCACAATCTTGACATTGAACAGTACTAAAAACATAAACCCTTTTGAACATCACTTAACAGACTAAACAAATGAATTTCAGTATCAGCTGACTTCAGTACTAGATTTTCAGATCAATCATGGCACAAAACAGATTACCAAAATAACCTTGAACAGAACTTAAACAGATGTTGAGGCTGTAAAAATTACACACTACAGTGCATGTTTGATTCAACCATCTATAAGTAACATGTGCTCAAACATATAGCATAACAGAATCAGTATCAGAGACAAGGTTTCTGCTAAAACAGACTATTATGCAGAGAATTGCTACAACAGTAATAATTCTGCAACTAACTTTGTAAACTTTGTAAGTTGCTGTATATGGTTATCAATAAACAGATGTTTAGGAGCAGAAGACTATATTCAACAATCTAGCAAAACAGACTTCCAAATTTAGAGTTTCAGATTACTTATCAAGCTGAAACACATGACAATGTGTGGATGATCAACAGAGCACTCACATAAGAGACAATTTGTAATAATCAACTCAGTGAACTGAAATTGAGGATAAAGTTCAAGAGCAACAGTGGTACATATTCATCTGATTGCCTACAAATATAATTGAATGAAATCACACACTCATATGGCACTTGCACTTTCAGCTCTGAAAAAAATTCACACCAATCTTGCGCACAAATCTGATGCAAAACAATGAGTATCAGACTGCACTGACAAACTCTTTGAAGACAGTGTATAATCAGAATTTGATGGAGTCAAACAGGAACACTCATCTCAAATTAAACTTATGAACAGAAATTTTAGATGTTTCAGATAAAACTGCTACTGAGGTTATAGACAAATATTTTTAGAACAGATCTGAACCAATTACCAGCCAAAATTGAAAAGTTCACCAAAAGTCTTAGTAAACATATGCAGCACTGAACTGGATCAATTTTCAGATCTAAACCTGTATGCTCTCAATATAACTTCTTACTGAACATGACACAGAACAGTGACAAAATCAGCAATTCACAGCAAATGCAATTCAGCAAAAACTATGAGTGCTCAGTAGAAAAACTGGTAAAACTGAAATCAAGCTGGCACAGAATTGATCAAAAATGTCTAACCAATACTGTGCTAAACATAATACATCTCATGGTGAGAACAGCAATAGCAGTGCTATACTTAGAGAAGAAAAGAATTCCAAATACAAACAGTGCTGGTAGACACCAAGGATTAAAGGAAAACCAGAAAAGAAACTTGTCAACAAATAACAGAAGAACAATCTATATCAGATAAAGAACAACTGTAGCAGTATATGACAAACAAAAAGTTAATCACACAGATTTCATACTAGAGTGATTAATCAGCCAAAAATGGTTTACCAAATTAAAACATAGTCCAACTTGAAACATATTCAGTAGAAAGCAGTAAACAAACAAGGATGCACATTACCTAGGAAGCACAAACCGAACAGTATGTGCACAGAAAGAGCTACATCACAATCAACAAAGATCTGTAGTAGTATGGAGAGAAGAAACTAGCTAAATGATCTAAAGAAAGGTTTGAGTAATACCTCTGGAAGACATCTGAAAATAGCTGTTCAGGTTGCTCAAGGTTTGTGGCGGCACAGCCTCTCCCTGTAGCTCGTCAGGAAACCTTCTGTGGCCGCGCAACCTCTCCCTTTGGCTCATTAGGAAACCTTCACTTTGTCACAAGAATGCAGCAGAGATTGCTCGGATGATCCATAAAGTGAAAACTGGTGAAGGAATTGTAGCCACACAATTTTTAACAGGCCCGTCTCCAGAAAAATGAGGCCCCGGAACGAGACTATAATAGAGGCTTTAAAATTACAAAAAATAATATGTACTTAATAATGTATACTTCTGAACTATAGTGTTTACCTCATGTTCTACTAAAAAGCAACATCCGCCTTGTGTTTCTTGAAATAAAATCTTCAATTATGCCTTCATAATCAGTATTCTCGAAGACATCATTTTCAATTGATATCATTGCCAATCCATTGAGTCTTTCTTGTGTCATAGTAGAACGCATGTAAGATTTCAACAACTTTAGTTTAGAAAAGCTTCTTTCTGCAGATACAACAGTAACCGAAATGGTTAACAAAATTCTATATGCAATGATGGCATTTGGATAAAAGGGACGCTTTTTTAGAAACTTCAAAATATCAAGAGGACCCATAGATTTCTTTAGTAAATCTTGGATCAAAATCAACTCCCCAAATAATTCCGTCCCATCAATATCTTTGTGTTCTTTACTCTTAAGGGCATCCTCCATATTAACACAAGTAACCATCACACTTTTATCATGTAAAGATCGCAACTTATCTGAAGTAAACAAAAAAACAAAAGTTTTTTCATACCCTTGATATTGTTCAAATCTCCGTAGATGCTAATACACGAAGTCAGTAAGTCACATACGATGCATCTGGCCTATGGGCATCTGGCGGACTGGCCGAGCGGCACTTACAGCTGGTTGGGTCTTCTCGTATAAGCAAAGTATCAGCAATAGCTAATGGCTATGGGCTTTAAATATTTGAAATTTGGAGGCCCTGTTAACTTTGGGGGGCCCTGTGTCGTTGCCCAGATGGCACTTGGCCATCGACGAGCCTGCTTTTAATCCAAAATGGGCAGCCCATCCCTTGGGTATGGGTCCCTTTAAATAGCCATACCCTAGTTGCGAATATTACAAAGTGACCCTCAAGATTTTTTAGTTTAACACAAAAAGACATGAGTCATTTTTAGAATTGTAAATTCTGAAAATTACCCAAAATGACCTCTACTTACTTTTATTACAAAATGACTTTACCCTTTTAATATATTTTCAGAAGTTGGAAGTTCTAAAAAATGCTAAAAGTTTACACTTTACTCTAAATTACTGAAGACAAAAGACTCCTAATTATTGAATTTAAAACATTTAGAGATGCGACGGTTTTCAGCAAAAACCGACAAAGCCTCCTCGATCGTCGACGATCGTCATCAGTCCATGAACTCGACTGCCAGCAAGTCTCTCCCGCTCTCGATCCCTCGAGCCGCCTTGTCACTTGAACTAGCTTCCCTTTTGCTGACTCAACCAACACTTCGTCTTGATCAACCTTCATCACACGTCCTGCTCGATCTCCATGCGAACATCTAAGGTCACTCTCAACTTCGACTGACATCTTCGACCATCTGGCATTAGACTCCCCGTCTAACACTGATCCTTTGCCATCGACAATTGATGAATATTTCAACCCTGCACACATGAGACAAGCACAGACACACACAACACTCCCAAGTATCCATACATGAACCTCATGACAAACCCTGTCAATCACTCATCATAACCTTGAACCATAGTGAAGATCCTCACTAAGTTCCTCAATCTCCCCCTTGATGAGTGCATTGACAATTCAAGATCAAAAGAAGATTAAAACACAAGTTCAGCACACAAGTGACCATGAAAACTCGAGAAAGAGCGAAAATAAGAGACATGTCACTTTAAAAGGATGGATGATAGAACAAAACTACCTCAAAAACTCACTGAACAACAAAATCAACAAATAGTTCACGAACTCTCCCCCTTTGGCAATGCATACATTAAGATAGCTCCATGAGTTGTGAGAGTAAAGTGTACATGCAATTCTTCCGGAATATAATTAATTCCAATTACAGTACACACAATCCTTGTGCCTCACAAACTATCCTAACCAACTGTATGACAAGCTTGAATGTATACAATCTAAATAACAGTATGAGCAAGTATTTTGATGTTTTAGAAAATAAAAGCATCACTACTTAGACTAGCATACTAGACATGGCAAGGTTAGAGATACAACAGCTAGTCAAAAACAAACTAGATAAACACACCCCACTACAAGGAGCTGCAACAAACTTGATATGCGAGGAATTTAAACTTTTTATTCCTTTTTTAAATGCTAGGGGTTATTTGCAAGTCAACCTTATGCTAACCGACCAAGCCAAGCCTAGGATAAACCATCAGAAGCTTAAGGCATTGATCATGGTATACACTTCAATGTCCTAGTTCATACCAAAGTGCAATGGTAAGCAGTCTAGAACAAAGTAGTGCGACTACACAAACCCACCTGGATCTTTTCAATTTATCACAACATCGATATTTTTTGTTTCATTTTCATCATTCATCATTCATCATTCTTATTTTCATTTTTTTTATTTTTTATTTTTTTAAAAGAAATTTTGAGCATAACAAGATCAAGTTGCATATTATCATCCAAGTGAAAAGGACAAAACTATCAAGTATGTAATGAATAGCAAAAGCACTCTAGCCTATTCATGCTAGTTTCCATACTCAGTTGTGACCATTTTCAAATTTTCACAAATAAATGCCATGCTCAAGACATATAGTTAGATGTATTCAATCTAAGCATAATCAACAGGAGTATAAGACAGAAATGTATAGGACACACTAAAGCATGTACATGTGAAAGCAATTAATCTATTACAGAAGCATATGCAAAAGTACACAACTCCCCCTCACATGATGCTATAAGGATGACAAATGCCAAGCTCTCCCCTCAAAAATGCAAACCGAGAAGCATCGAGAGGCTTGGTGAAAATATCTGCAAGCTGATTCTGAGTATCAACAAGGCGCAATTCGATATCCCCCTTCTCATTGTGATCTCTTAAGAAATGATAACACATGTCTATGTGTTTAGTCCTAGAATGCTATACTGGGATGTTTGCTAAGCTAATTGCACTTGTGTTGTCGCAAAACAATGCATTTTGTCTGATGAACAACCTTGTTTGCTTTGCTTGATTTGCAAACCAAGGAAGAAGGTCAGCTCGCCCATCATCGACATCTCGAATTCCCTACTCATGGATTCAGCTAACTCGGCCACAAGAGTGTGAGATGAACCACTAAAGATTATGTCATCAACATAAATCTGAACGAGTAAGAAATCTTTGCCATGCATGAGAGTGAACAAGGTCTTGTCAACAGAGCCAATTTTGTACCCGTGCTCAATCAAGAAGGTCCTAAGGCAGTCGTACCAAGCCCTCGAAGCTTGTTTGAGCCCATATAGAGCTTTGTGAAGTTTAAAGACTCTATGGGGGTACTTGCGATTTTCAAAGCCAGGAGGCTGCTTGACATACACATCCTCTCCTATGAAGCCATTAAAGAAAGCGCTTTTTACATCCATTTGAAAAAGTTTAAAGTCACGAGATGATGCAAAAGAAAGCAAGATCCTAATGGCCTCAAGTCGAGCTACCGGAGCAAAAGTTTCTCCAAAATCAACCCCCTCGACTTGAGTATACCCTTGAGCCACAAGTCTAGCCTTATTTATCACTATAGCCCCATCCTCCACATGTTTGTTTTTGAAAATCCATTTTGTTCCAATGATATGAATGTTAGGGGATGGATCAACAAGAATCCAAACTTTATTTCTATCAAAGTTTTCAAGTTCCTCATGCATGGCGTTGATCCAACTTGCCTCAAACAGAGCATGACTAACATCTAATGGTTCAAAATTTGCAACAAAAGCAGAATCAACGAAATGAGCATGAGATTGGGTTACTCGTTCATTTAGCTCGCCGATGATCTGCTTAGGAGGATGCATTCATTGAATACGAAGCGGTGCTTCTATTTGCGATAGAATCTCCCCCTCAACTCTCACCGAGGTTTGCTCCAAGCTTCCAGAAGTAGAATCTTCAAGTCCTCTTGTTGAAGTAGACAAAGCTTCTGGAGATGCCGTAAAGGGAGGTAGTGGTACATCATCATGATCTTCACCATTTGATGGAACTTCTTCCTCAAAAAGAGTTTCACTCATATCGTGCTCACTTGCATGTTCAAAATCAAAACTAACACATGGAGAAGTCTCATCAAAAGACACATCACAAGATTCAACTATAGTGTTAGATTTAAGATTGAAACACGATAAGAGTGACCATGTAAAGAGTAGCCCAAAAAGATTCCATCATATGCGCGTGATTCAAATTTATCCAAATTACCTCGCTTTAGGATGAAGAAACATCATCCAAATACTCTTAAGTGAGTAACCTTGGGCTTACTCCCAAAACGAAATTCATAAGAAGTCACATTCAACAAGGAGCGCAAAAAGATCCTATTGGAGATGTAGCATCCTGTACTCATAGCTTCAGCCCAAAATTTTCTAGGAGTCCTATGATCGTTTAGCATCATTCTATCCATCTCCACAAGTGTGCGATTTTTCCTCTCAACAACACCATTTTGTTGAGGGACTCTAGGTGCAGAAAACTGATGTTCAATTCCATGTTAAAGGCAAAAATCTAAAAAACAACTATTTGTGAACTCGGTGTCGTTGTCACTTTGAATAGCTTTCATTGCACTGGGGGGTTCATTGAATAGACTCAATGCTAAGCTCCGAAAGTGTATGAACACTTCATCCTTGCTTACAAGAAAGAAAACCCAAGAGTAATGAGAGTAATCGTCAACAACAACAAGAACGTACAATTTTCCGCCTAATGAGCTAACTCGGGATGGACCGATAGTATCAATATGAAGAAGCTCACCGGGTCGCTCAGTCATTACCATGTTTATGGGTGAATATGAGGCAGCAACAATTTTTCCGAGACGACAAGGAGCACAAATCAGTTCTTCTCAAATTTGAGCTTCGAAAATCCTCGGATGAGTCCTAGGGCACTCAATCTCGCAAGAAGATCAAAGCTCATGTGCCCTAGTATCCTATCCACATCCAAAGCTCAGATGAAGGTTCAGCTAAACGGCAATGAGAAGATCCAAATGTCTCATAGAAATCAGCTCCAAAAACTCTCCCCACTCTCAAGATTTTGCAAATGAAAGCGCTAGTAGAATCAAGCACATGAGAAGCATCACGACCAAAGTGAACCTCAAAACCCTCATCAAGCAATTGAGAGACAGAAAGTAAGTTATAGCCTAAGTTCTCAACCAAAGTAACATTAGTGAGAGAAATTTTCATTGATTTTGATCATACCTTGGCCTTTCACTCTACTTTTACGATTGTTTCCAAAAGTGATGTTTTCTCGTTGCTTGGCTAAGGTGAAGCTGGAGAACCATGATGACTTTCCGGTCATGTGACGTGAACAACCGGAATCAATAATCCACTTGTCCTCCAGCCTTCCATGCCTCCCCTAAGTAGAGATGGAAGACCTCGAGTACTCAGTGTTGGGTTTAGAAATAAAGTGCCTAGGTATCCAGCACTGAACTACTCGAGAGTTAGGTAAAGCAAGAGACTGTGTAGGATGAGAATCATACTGAACATGAGGTCTTCTTGCAAAGTGTTGAGAACTCCTAAAATGTTTTGGACCAAAACCCCTACGTGGTCTAACATCATATGAAGCATGATGTAAACCGTGATGGGCATAGTCTCCCATATAACTATGTGGAGCCTCATAATCAGAATAAGTATGATAACCATAATCATGCAAATCAAATGAAGAATAATCATGAAAGTTTAGAGCATGATCACGACGTTCATATTTCATACGACGATAACAAAAACCAATCAAGTGACCTACACGATGACAATAAGAGCAATGGAAAACTTTCTTGTGTGTAGGTTCATAGGTTTCTAGTGCAAACCTCACTGTTTTTCTTGGTTTTGGCTTTGAGTCTGTCTTGGGTGGAGGAATGATTATCCTTTTAGGTTGGGTAGGATTTTGGCTTTCTGAGGGGTGTCTAACTGAGCTCTCTCTTTCTCAAGGGTAGTAGGTAGAGTGAACACAGTTTTGCTTGGGGTATTTGTTGAAGTTCTCTCATAACCTAACCCTAGAGCTAACCCTGCCCTGTCAGCACACATTTTTGTTTTATCCAAAAGAAAATCCATTTTACCCTTCCCTTCAGTACATTTGTCCACCATGGAAAGTAGATAATCATTCTCACACTTGAGTTTTTTGACTTGCTATCTAGCGAAGTTGAGTTGGTCTTTCAGGATGATGCAGGTGGAACATGACGACTGTACATTCTTAGAATACTCAACACTTTCCAATCTAGCCTTAAGCTCATCAACATGCTTATCTCTCAAATTAATGCTTTCAATAAGTAAAGAACAATTCAAGCATTCATTGATGACACAAGGACTAGAATCCACCTCCAAAAGTTGCTTTTGAACATTTTCAAGTTTTTCAAGATTTTGGGCATAAATCAGACATAACTGAGCAAGTTCATTCATTACAACAAGACATGACTCACATTCAGCATTTTCAGACTTAGACTTCAACAAAGTAAGTTCAGTAGAAAGAGATTCAATATTGAATTTTAGTTCCTTTCGTTCTTTAGCAGCAAGTTTGAGCAGTCTATCTTGTGAAATAATTGCATCATGTAATTCATCATTTTCAACAAGTAGCTGGTCATGAGATAAACTAACCTCAGATGAGTCTAGCTCATCGCTACTGTGCTTGTCATTGTCCATGAAGCAGAGGCTGTTGAAGTCTTTTGTCTTTTCCTTCTTTTATTCACTCTTGCATGGTTCTTCTTCATCAGAGCTTGGCTCTTCACTTGAGGTGTTGTCGATGTCGCTAAGTGCAGCCACGAATGCTCTACCCGCTCTTTTTGCCACTTTTCCTTTCTTGCCTTTGAAAAAGGTTTTTTTTGTCTCTTTTCTAGTGTTTGTGTTCATGTTCATTTTTTCTTTCAGTTTTGGGAAATTTGCTTTGATATGATTAAGATCACTGCACTCAAAACATCCTCGAGAACCTCCTCTTCTTTGATCTCTTCTATCATTGTAGAATCTAGTGAACTTTTTGACTATGAGAGCAAGCTCCTCATCATACAATGTGTCCACTTGTTCTTTCGTGATAGAGACCAAAGAAGACAAGGCAAAACCTCTAGAAAAAGCACAAACTCTAGACAAGTTACCTCCAGATGAGGTGCCACTGCTAGAACTAGAAACTAGTGCCATGGATTGTGGCAAAGAGTTTCCAATTCCAGAACGAGATGCCTTGGCGATCTTGGTGGACTTAAGCTTGCTAAAAAGTTCATCGCAAGTTAAATTGTCAAAGCTCATGGACTCTTCAATGCTTGATATCTTACTTCCCATATGCTACGATCAAGAGAATAGAGAATTTTGATCGCCTTGTCATGATCCGAGTAAGCTAACGTTCTAGTGGAGCGCAAGTTACTAACAATTCCATCAAAACGTGCAAACATTGCATCTACAGATTTGTCGGGGCCTTGCACAAACATTTAGTATTCTTGGTTATAAGTGCTTTGCCTCCTAGCCTTAATCTGAGAAGTGCCCTCATGAAATGATCTCAAAGTCATCCCGATCTCACGTGCAGTTCTAAGGTGCTGGAGCCTGTCAAACTCATTGCGACTCAGACTGATGAACAATATGTTTCTTGCTTTGCTATTACAATCGTACTGTAACTTCTCAGTCTCTGAAGTGCGAGTTTCAGGAATCACATATTGGGAATCAACAATGTCCCAAATAGCACTTCCTTGGCTTAGTAGATAAGCCTCCATGCGCACCTTCCAATAAGCGTAGTCTCGACCATCGAACATCGGAATCTTAGAATTCTTGTCCATGTCGCCACAAGGATCACAAACCAGTTAAGGTCAACTGGTGATATAACTGACTCTGATACCAATTGTGGGATCAGAATGGAGACTAGAGAGGGGGGTGAATAGACGCCTCTACAAAATTTTGTGAATCAAACTTGATGGTCAATTTCAGGACACCAAATGCTCCTTCAAGAATCAAGAAGTCAAACAGATCTTTAATGAAATTCAGATTTCAGTTTGACTTGACAAACACTGTAGCTAATCCGAAAAGAGATCAATTAATTCAATTCAGTATTCAAGCAATTTTTAGATGTGACTTTGTGAACAATTCTCAATTTAGTAACCTATACCAGGCAATTGAGACTTTAATCAAGTTCAACTATTCTTGCAAGACCAAACAGAATATGTAAGATTTAGAATGGCACAATCTTGACATTGAACAGTACTGAAAACATAAACCCTTTTGAACATCACTTAACAGACTAAACAAATGAATTTCAGTATCAGCTGACTTAAGAACTGGATTTTCAGATCAATCATGGCACAAAACAGATTACCAGAATAACCTTGAACAGAACTTAAACAGATGTTGTGGCTGTAAAAATTACACACTACAATGCAGGTTCGATTCAACCATCTATAAGTAACATGTGCTCGAAACATATAGCATAACAGAATCAGTATTAGAGACAAGGTTTATGCTAAAACAGACTATTCTGCAGAGAATTGCTACAATAGTAATAATTATGCAACTAACTCAAACCAGTAATTTACTCAAGGTAAACTTTATAAGTTGCTGTATATGGTTATCAATAAACAGTAGTTTAGGAGCAGAAGAATCAATTCAACAATCTAGCAAAATAGACTGCCAAATTCAGAGTTTCAGATTACTTATCAAGCTGAAACACATGACGATGTGTGGATGATCAACAAAGCATTCACATAAGAGACAATTTGTAATAATCAACTCAGTGAACTGAAATTGAGGACAAAGTTCAAGAGCAACAGTGGTACAGATTCATCTGATTGCCTACAAATATAACTGAATGAAATCACACACTCATATGGCACTTGCACTTAAAGTTCTGAAAAAAATTCACACCAATCTTGCAAACAAATCTGATGCAAAACAGTGAGTATCAGACTGCACTGACAAACTCAGTGAATACAAAGTGTATAATCAGAATTTGATGGAGTCAAACAGGAACACTCATCTCAAATTAAACTTATGAACAGAAAATTTCAGATGTTTTAGATAAAACTGCTACTGAGGTTATAGACAAATATTGTCAGAACAGATCTAAACCAATTACCAGCCAAAACTGAAAAGTTCACCAAAAGTCTCAGTAAACATATGCAGCAGTGAACTGGATCAATTTTCAGATCTAAACCTATATGCTCTCAATATAACTACTTACTGAACATGACATAGAACAGTGACAAAATCAGCAATTCACAGCAAATGCAATTCAACAACAACAATGGATATAGCTGACTCAAAACCAAAGCAGAAGAAAAGGATATGTGAGTGCTCAATAGAAAAACTGGTTGAACTGATGTTCATTCAGAACTTCAACAACTGAAATCAAGCTGGCACTGAATTGATCAAAAATGTCTAACCAATACTGTGCTGAACATAATACATCTCATGGTGAGAACAACAATAACAGTGCTATACTTAGAGAATAAAAGAATTCCAAATACAAACAGTGCTGGTAGACACCAAGGATTAAAGGCAAACCAGAAAAGAAACTTGTCAACAAATAACAGAAGAACAATCTATACCAGATATAGAACAAATGTAGCAGTATATGACAAAGAAAAAGTTAATCACACAGATTTCATACCAGAGTGATTAATCAGCCAGAAATGGTTTACCAAATTAAAACATAGTCCAACTTGAAACATATTCAGTAGAAAGCAGTAAACAAACAAGGATGCACATTACCTAGGAAGCACAAACCGAACAGTATGTGCACAGAAAGAGCTACAACACAATCTGCAAAGATCTATAGCAGTATGGAGAGAAGAAACTAGCTAAATGATCTAAAGAAAGGTTTGAGCACTACCTCTAGAAGACATCTGAAAATAGCTATTCAGGTTGCTCAAGGTTTATGGCCACACAACCTCTCCCTATAGCTCGTCAGGAAACCTTCTGTGGCGGCACAGCCTCTCCCTGTAGCTCGTCAGGAAACCTTCACTTTGTCACAAGAATGCAGCAGAGATTGCTCGGATGATCCATAAAGTTAAAACTGGTGAAAGAATTGCAGCCAAACAATTTTTAATCCAAAAAGGGGCAGCCCATCCCTTGGGTATGGGCCCCTTTAAATAGCCATACCCTAGTTGGGAATATTACAAAGTGACCCTCAAGATTTTTTAGTTTAACACAAAAAGACATGAGTCATTTTTAGAATTGTAAATTCTGAAAATTACCCAAAATGACCTCTACTTACATTTATTACAAAATGACTTTACCCTTTTAATATGTTTTCAAAAGTTGGAAGTTCGGAAAAATACTAAAAGTTTACACTTTACTCTAAATTATTACTAAAGACAAAAAGACTCCTAATTATTGAATTTAAAACATTTAGAGATGCGACGGTTTTCAGCAAAAACCGACAAAGCCTCCTCGATCGTCGACGATCGTCGTCAGTCCACGAACTCAACTACCAGCAAGTCTCTCCCACTCTCGATCCCTTGAGCCGCCTTGTCACTTGAACTGGCTTCCCTTTCGCTAACTCAACCGACACTTCGTCTTGATCAACCTTCATCCCACGTCCTGCTCGATCTCCATGCGAACATCTGAGGTCACTCTCAACTTCGACTGACACCTTCGACCATCTGGCATTAGACTCCCCGTCTAACCCTGATCCCTTGCCATCGATAATTGATGAGTATCTCAACCCTGCACACATGAGACAAGCACACACACACACACTCCCAAGTATCCATACATGAACCTCATGACAAACCCTGTCAATCACTCATCATAACCTTGAACCATAGTGAAGATCCTCACTAAGTTCCTCAAGATGGCATGAAGTGCTTTCAGAAGCATTGTGGGCTTGTAGAGTTGCAAAGCACGGTGCTACCAAAGTTAGTCCTTATGAGTTAGTATATGGACAAGAAGCCATTCTACCGGTAGAGATGGATCTTGGCTCTTTAAGATTTCTTAAATAAATGGCTTATCGGTCAATGAATATGAAACTCTTTTAAAAGATAATTTGGAAGAAGTGACCGATAAGAGGTTGAGGGCTTTAGAAGCTATAGAGAAAGACAAAAGAAGAATAGCTGGAGCCTACAATAAAAGAGTTAAGTCAAAATCATTTCAAGTTGGTGATTTAGTTTGGAAGACGATTTTTCCCTTAGGTACTAAGAGCCCCAAGTTTGGTAAATGGTTGCCTAGTTGGGAAGGCCCTTTTAAAGTAGCCGAAATTGCTCCAAGTGATGCATACTTGTTAGAATCTCTACAACAAAGCGATTTTGAAGGGCTTTGAATGACATGTATTTGAAAAAGTACTTCCCAAGTGTGTGGCAAAACGTTTGAAACTGTCGAAAGGCCGATATGAAAGGTATCGTCCTTAGCCCATTATGCTTTTAGTTCACTTAGTTCACTAAAGAGAAAGGGCATGTGTTGATAGCAAAAATGTCATTAATGGTCAAGATTGTCAAAATATCAATTTTGGTAATTTGGGCCAAAAATACACAAGTCTTGTTATAGGCCGAAGCCTTATAGGGCCAAAGGCCCATTAAATATAGGGCCTCAGAGGACTTTTAGCGGCCTGCTAGCTTCGTCCCGAAGGCCCTTCAGAGGCCTGCCTCATCGAAGCTTCGGCCCGAGGAGCAGGCTTCAGGTCCACTTCGGGCCAGCTTTGGAGATAGAGTTTGATACTGATTCTGGTTGTTTTTATCCCTAAACTTGATTAGGCTGAATCTTATCAGATTAGTATTAGAGATAAGAAGACTAGCCCCTATAAATATAGGGGTGAGGCTGGTTCATCAGCCCCTCACAACACAAGCCAACTTCAAACCCTAGTTTGAACCGTACCTTTACTTTACATTACTTTCCTATACTACCTTCATGGGTTTTCCTGGGAGCCCTCTGACGGCCACTTCGAAATACTAGTAAGCTTTGTTGGTTCGCTTGTGAACCCTCCGTTCATCTACGTAACAGATTGCTATCACCTTGTTGGCTCGCTCGGGAACCCTCCATTAATCTACGTAACAGATTGCTACCTTCGTTTCCCTACTACAACACTTAGTAAATTCGGTCTCTAGGCCGAATTGGCACTTGATATATATTATGTTGTAGGTTTCACAGTTGGAGTCCCCTTCACTAGAGGTTTCCGGAGCTAGGAAACTAGTTTTCGAGGCCGCTAGAACACCCTTCGGAAGAACCTTGCTTCAGCCACCCGTGCCGGATCCATCACACTATTGTCGGTCTAGTCGAGTCTCGCATACCGGAGCCACTCCGCATCAGGGCTTCTTCGTGCCAAGGTCACGTCAAGACGCTCCGCATCAGTCTTCATCATACCGGTAATCTGCATCAAGCTTCATCACGCCAACACTCGCACCGAACGAAGTCGCGCCAGCGCGTTGCGTTAGATTTATGTCATGTCAGAGACTTCGCAACGAACCCTGTCGTTCGGAGGTGATTTTGCGTCAAAGATCTATTTGGATCCTGCCTTCGGCTAGATCGATCCGAACGCCAAAGGCTACCTTCAACACACCCTTCGCACCAGACGCCGAAGGCCCCCCTTCGGTGACCCTTCGCATGGTAAACTCTGTACCAATCAAGCTTCGTTTGGCTGATTAGGTTATTTTATCTATATATTTCGGCTAATTGGATTATTTCTATGTGATCTGATTACCTAGCGACTCCACCCTCTTGCTACTGTTAAGGGTAGTCGGAACGCGACATCAGTGTTGTGTCACGCTTAGGCTCGTCCCTAAGTATCCACAGGCTTTTGGATCATCGAACTGACCCAAGTGCAAGAGCACGTTTTCGTGTCAACATGAACAAAACATAACTGGACCCACATATGTGGCTTATGGAATTGTCGTACGTCAAATCACTGATTCTGATGCACAACATCGATATCATGCATCAGGAACGCAATGTTGGTGAAAACATTATAAGCACATGCTTGGATTTTGCAGATAGGACAAAAGATAATCTAAAGGGGAGAAGAGATTTAGTTGAGATTTGTAATCGACCAACCCTTAATTTGACAAATCGTGGTGTCAAGCCACGTGCCCAATTTGTTTAAAACCTAAAGAAAGGAAACAAGTAATGAGGTGGTTGAAAAATGTGAAATTCCCTGATGGTTACGCCGCAGGATTTAAAGAGTTGTGAATTTGAAGACAGGAAAGTTAAATGGATTGAAAAGTCTCGAGTACCACATAATAATGGAAAGACTCCTTCCTGTAATGTTTTGTGGGTACTTGAATGATGATGTGTGGAAGACGTTAGCTGAGCTGAGCCATTTTTATAGACAACTTTGTGCTAATGAAATTTAGAAAGAGATAATGGAGAAGTTGGAGAAAGAGACAATGGTAAAATTTATGTATTTCTAGATCTTGGATTGATTCTAAGTTTGATGACACTTCAAGGGTTAGGTAGGTTAATCAAATATTGGGTAAATTATGTCGTCTTCACCTCCCAGCGGTTCTGACACTGCTGACCAGTTAGCAGCAACTCTGCACAACTTGTGACCAATACCAGTTTGCTCCTGACGGGGACTACGGTACTTCGCAAGGTGCAATGTCTCATGACTTCTGTGTATGATTTTTCATGCATTGTTTTGTTTTAACACAAAACTTTTGGAGTTACGGTAGGTTACTAATATTAATGCATTTATTATTGTATATTTTTTTTCCGAATTACATTTTTTCTTGTCAGAAACGGGAAATCACCATAATCATGCCATTGTTGTCATTAATAACAATGCACATCAGGTTGTGAAGAACACAATTTCGTATGCCCAGATTTAAGCGAACAATCAATACTACAAGAAGAAATTAGGGCAATAAATGAACAAGAGGATGTGTTCTTCAACAATTGTAGGTGCATTTTTTGTCACACTTTGACACACGCGTGGCGTGAGAGATCTGCTTCACTCTAGTGTAGGTCCCACATTCTTAGAAAAAGGGTTCAAGGCGTGCCAATCAGTTTGACCCTGCAACTGATAAGGGAATAGAAAATATGACATCAGTAGCATGGCCTATCAGCTATCAAGCCGATGACCGTGATGAGGATAGGATATTCGTGGAATACCATGCTTATCGGCCATAAGATGGGAAATTTACCAGATAGGCTGATGATTGCTTTTCCAATGGCTTATTAGATGTAGCATTGAATTGAAGATAACTCATTGGCTTGTACTCTAATGGAAATAAATAAAATGTGCCAGATAACATGTCTATCATGAAAATCATCACAATAACTAGATCAGACCTAACCAAGACAATAGCTAGTCATGATGATCTTAATAATATGTCAAAGTATCGGGCATGCTTTATTTAGATGAATGGCATACAACATGAAAGAGATAAATAGAAAGAGATGTCGGACCTAACCTATGAAGCCTCAAACTATCACACCTAGATCACATCAATCTAAGAGATCAAACTGAAATGATGCAGCTTTATACCTAGCTAATACACCGAGAACAACCGGTGACCATACTGTTTCAACGTTCACCTCAAGAGATCAATCTGATGCAGCCGTGAGGATACTAATCTAATAGGTATGGACATCAGGGGTGGCGGGACTCACTCATATTCTTTTCCGCTCTTATCTCCATCAGCTCTTCCGCGTCCGATCATCTTGTAACAGCATGGATGGGCTTCCTTGACTTTCCTTGACCGAATCCTCTTTGAATTCTATTGACTGTGTGACATCTTTATTGGGCCTAGGATTTACAAAATATTGGTGTCAACACATGACCACCAGTTTCAGAGCATTAAGTGGTTGTTGATGCTTCAAAATTAACAACTGTTATTATCCCTGTTGCCACGTCTTCTCAAACGTCTGTCTGCACGATCTTTTCACTTTATTTGTCAGCTGAAATCCTTCATCTTCTAATACCTTTATAACTTTTCTTAGCATTCTGGCTTCATAACTTAATTTCCGAAACCCTTCATCTTTCAATTCTTTCACATTTTCCTAGAGTTCTGACTCTATCTCTTCCACTTCTAGCCATCCATAACTGCAATGGGTTAATTTATAAACACTGATCGCCCTTCCTTTCTTCTTCACACTTTTGGCTCATCACCTGTTTCTAGCCATCAAATTTCATAATTCACCCTAGTGCTATCTGTGTAAGGATGGACACCATTGAGGCGATCCCCTGAGTAAGTCTTCCACCTTTTATTCTTGACTCACTCATCTCTACTTCTCTTCTGATTCCATTTTTGTTTTGGCAGGGCTTGCAAAACCATGTTTTCATTCTAATAGTCACTCACCCCTTTAGCTTCTTCTTGGTTCCTTTAGGCAATTCCGACCCCACAGACATCATAAATGCCAAGACTTGTCAAATAAGCTTCAAACGTTCACCTATGCGTTCCTCCGACTAGGACTTAGGCTTTGAATCCTTTCCACCTTCCATCCCTAGCCAGCGTGACTGGTATCTCAGGGTGTCAGCCACTTATCGCCCTCTTTGGGATGAGATTGACATTGGTCATTGCACCAGCCTTTCTTTGGCTTAAATTCTAGTCAGATGCCTTAAATTCTTTCATTTTTGGTCACAGGTCGATGAGTCCCACTCTTCTTGATGTATTCTTATCTTGCCTTGACATTAATTCACCAGCCAATCCCTTCTTTCTTCATTTCCAACCATCCCATGACCTCGGCTTTAACTCGGCTGATAGTTGGAGTTGATATATTACTAGGCACAACAAGAAAAACGACCCCGTAAGCGCTCGTGAACACGTTGATTTCCTCAGCCTCTACTTGGAGGAATTTGTCTTCTGTGTGTCGGCTCTGTCCTTGGCCTTTCAGTTTCAGTTTATAGTCGAACGACTTGCCGCCCAATCTTCGAGTTCCCCTCGGCTGTTACCTCCTTGTAGCCACCTACCGTTCCCTTCACCTTATGTCAGCCAACCTATCGGTTGGTAACTTCATTGGCTAGCCCAAAGGTCCCTAGTGGTTCCTCCAGCTTTGGCTAAATGTTTATACTGCTGATCTTACTAGAGGAACCCATCTTACTCATTCACACTTTCCTGTCGATTTTCCATAATCGGCCATTCCCACCTATCGCCGCTGCTCTTCTCTAGGCGAAGCGACACCATTCTTTCCTCCTTTTCCTTTGTCTTCCATGACCTTGGCCATTTTCTTTAAGAGCTATTACATCAGATTCTATAATCGAATCGTCTGGTTTCCTTTTGGATACCATTCGGAGTATGAATGCCCCATCATCTTGTTCTGCCTGATGTGTCCTAGGATGCAGACTCCTTTTGTATCTTTTTAGCGGCCACCTTTCCTTGTTTGCTTCCCGTTGACTTTACTGATTAGTATCCTTAGTAGTGGTCCTATGAGTTTTATCATCCATTGGTCTTTTCGAGGCTTCTGGGTTTTGGTCAGCTCCCACCTCATCTCTTTTTTGTTGGCTAGATCCAAACTCTCGGGAGGGTCATGAGTGCCTTGGAGTGGGACCGCCTTTCCCATATGACCAATGGGATCCCCTTCGGACGCATTGCCTCCTGGGCAACCTATCGGGTGACCTCCCACGTCTTCTGTCGATGGTGGGATGAGTTGAAGCAACATGTCTTCAATCGTTCTTCCTTGGTTTACCGGGAGCAGCTTCACTTAGATGACGCCAATGCGAGGCCTGAGGTAAACACCCTAACTCCCCTATTCATTCACCTTCCACCACATTCCGTTTCATCTAATTAACTTGTTTTCTATAGGACGACAATCATGATGCCCCTTGGCAAGCTTCAGTGGTCGGTAGATACAGTATGGGTCGGTATCGGCCTTCCCAAACTTGGGCGCTGGTGCCCCCACTCCTACGGCATGGGTGAATGGAAGGCGGTTCTAGACTACCGTCCTTGCCGAGGATCTTCGATCGACCATTGGTGAGAGGAGTCGTCTTTAACGCAAAGCCGAAGGGAACCTACGAGATAGGTGTCTGATATTTTGGCCCTGTAATATGAAAAACCAAATGTATATATGTTGACAAGTTTTATATGGTTTGGTCTTGAACTACGTTTTCTTCCTGGCGTATGATTCCTCTACATTAGCCGTCTGGAGGTGATAACGTTGGCGTCGGCTTCTATGCATATAGACTTTTAAACTTCATCCGAATGATCGGGAAATGTTCCTTCGACGTTCTTCATTCGACCTCTTCTCAGGCCTCTTAAGTAGTCATCTCTGATTCACCTCGTTTTCGTCTAAGCAAGCAGATGTTCTCATGTTGTGCTTTGGTCTAAGGGCGATGCCTTCGCATCGACCGTCTCAAGGCAATGCCATTGGCATTAGCTATTAGTGCTTCATCCGAACAATTCATAAGTGTTCTCTTGAGTACTCGTTCGGCCTTCTCCCCAGTCTTTCGTTGTAGGTCTTCAATTTGCTCTTATTCTGCCAGGGGCCTTTTCCTCATTTGGCATCATCTTTTACAGGACGATCTTAGGTAGTTCTTCGGTGATCAGCTTGACACCATCATCTGATACCTCAAGTAAATTGTTGTCCATAGCTCTTCCTGATAAACAGATGACTCCTTCTTTCTCCCACGTTGATAAATCGGTTGTAGCTATATTAACCGATTTATCAGTGGGAACTATTTCCACTTGATCGCCAACCCATTGCATGAGGTTCTGCTGCATTGTTGATGGGACATAACAATTCGCATGTATCCAGTCACGCCCTAGCAATAAACTATAGGATCCATTCCCCTCTATGATGAAGAAGGTAGTCGGCATTGTTTTGCTTCCAACTGTCAATTCTGCATTTAGTGCTCCCATCGTATGTGACGAGTTGCTGCCGAAATCCCTCAATAACGTCTTAGTCTTGATGAGATCTTCTGGCATCTTTCTAAGCTTGAAGAACGTGGCGTAATGCATCAAGTTAACATCCACCCCTCCATCTATCATTATCTTGGACATCGGCTTCCTGCTAACCAACCCCTTGATGAAGAGGGGTCTTAGGTGCTGATGCTCAAGATCTTCTAGCTTACCGAAGATTGCTAGCTGAGGAGCCAACACCAACTGAGCCATCGTATCGGCGTGATCCGTGTCATCTTCACGGGCTTCCTGATACTCTGCAGGGAGAAAGAAAACTATGTTTACCTCCGCGTATTTTCCATCATTGTGATCGGCCTTGTCTTTCGGACGCCATTCACTCTTGATTCTACGTGGCCGATCAGTTTCTTCTTCGCACATTTGTGCTTTCCCTTCTCTTTGTCGTAGGTGCTGCACCCTTCTATTCTGACTCCTCGGGAAGATCCCGGGGTGTAACACCCTGAATTTTCTAAAGTAAATAAATTGGAGAAAATAACATTTTTAAAATGAATAAATTAAGTTTGGATAATAATATGGTTGAAGTAATTGGAAAACCTTAAGAAAGAATAAAAATAAAGTAAAACAAAAATTTTACTTGGTTGAAAGTCAATTAATTAGGTTTGAACCTAAAGAGGCATCTAAATAAAAAATTTGAGAACAAATTATTTTCCCAAAAAAAGAATTATTCTTGAATTTTGAATAAGATGAAAATGTCCAAATAAATAAAAACATGAAGAAATAATTAAAATTTTGAGCTACGAAAATTATGTTGGATTCATAAGACCAAAATATACAATTTTGTCTATCAATAATTTTGAAGACCCATTTACTAAGAAAGGCCTCATTCATATCTCTAGTAACTATAAAGTCGATGCCTCCAAAATCTTTGAGAATACATAAAGATCTCCAGTTGATCAAATGATATTTTTTCTTTAGACCCAAACCCACCTAGAAGAACCTACTTCTAATACTATCAATTTGTTGATGAACAGAATCTGGAAACTTAAAAACCCCCCATAGCATACAAAGGAACACTACTAAGACAAAAATTTATCAAGATTATCCTCGCACCATAAGACAAATGAACACATTTCCAAGTGGAAAGTCTTTTTTCTAGTTTTTAACAACTCCTTCAAAGCCTGTTTTGGAAGGTTTTGGATTGCCAATTGGAAGAGCCAAATAATAGATAGGAAGACACTCAAGATGACAATTAAAACAATCAACCACTTTTTAGCTTCTAAAACAAAGACCCGTAGGGAAAATATTTCACTCTTCTGAAAGTTAACTTTTAGAGCTGACATCTCTTCAAAACAATAAAGTAAGAACTTGAATGTAATGAAATTTTGTTCAGAGTAATTCATCTGCATATTGGAGGTGAGTTATCCCTGAAGGATATGCCCAAGAAAATTACGTAGATCAGAAGTTCTGATAGTATGTATCAGAAGTTCCGGTTATTTTCTAGTCTCGATACAGAGAGAAAATGTTGCTTCAGAAGTTCTGATATGGTATAGGAAGTTCCAATGAGCCAAAAGTTCCAATTCGGAATCGGGGAATTTTTGAACTTATCGGAAGTTTCGATATGGTATCGGAAGTTCCGAGGTGGGCGATAATAGATTGGATCTGCTGCATGTCGTACTATATCAGGAGACCTAAAATACCCTATCGGAAGTTCCGATCCAAGATCGGAAGTTCCGACATGGGCAAACAGATTGGATCTGTTACGATTTTTACGGTTTCTGGATGAGGACGACCAGGGGGCTCTTAGCCCTATAAAAGGAGAGGAGGAGGACATCTTGGAACATGCAATAAGCCTAGATTAAACCTAGCCACCCAAGAGTTCTCTCCTTCCTTTGTTGATCTCAAACGTTGATGCCAAGGATCCTCGTCTCTCACGTGTGGTGCTAGCACACTTCCGTGGGGGGTACTCCATCCCTGTACGTGTGGACTCCATGGAGGTGTTGCTCCAATAGCGAGCTCGTGAACATCTACATGCGAATGACTACATTGTCTTCATCGATCGGATCGGCAAAGGACGACAAGGACGAAACAAGGAGAGGCTTGACGTGCTGCTCCAACATCTTCTTCCACTGCACCTAGTGTGTCTCGTACTAGAAGGTACTGATCTATGATCTCACACGTGCATGAGCCTAGAGTCTAGGGTGGAAATTTTGAATTTACCGGCTAGCGTAGCTCCCCTATTCCCCAACAATCCCCCCTTAGATTAAGTGGGGGACTAAACCTGGAAAGTGTCCTCTCTCTTTGGCCCTTTGCAACATTTCTGGTAAAGAATCACCAACCAGGTTAAAAAGAAGGGGAGATAAAGGATCTCTCTATTTGACCCATCTATATGTCCTAAAGAAAGCACCCCTAGTGCCATTAATGTTCAATGCCACTCTTCCTCTTTCCACTACTCTCCTAACCCACTCAATCCACTTCTCATGAAACCTCTTCCTATTCAGAACTTCAAACAAGAAACCCCACTGGACCCTATTATAAGCTTTTTCAAAATCTATTTTCAAAACCACCACTATCTTCTTTTTTATTTTGTCCTCATGTAGAACCTCATGGAGAGTGACTATGCCCTCATGCATGTTCCTTGTTGGGATAAAGACTGATTGGCACAGATCAATTATATTATTGGACACCTGAGTCGATCTTAAATTCAGAACTCTTGTAATGATTTTGAAATCCACATTCAACAAGAAGATAGGTCTAAACTTTTTTATAGAGCAAGCATCTTTAACTTTAGGAATCAACATAATCTCCCCATAATTTATCCTCTCCACATCTAATTCATTTCTGAAAAGAACATCTAACATTTATTTAAACTGAGGTTTAAAACATGCCAAAAGGACCTAATGAAGTTGATTGAAAAGCCATCAGACCTAGGAGCAGTATTCATCTTCATACCTTTAAAAGCTACATCCAACTCTTCCTCGGTAAAAGGTTTAATTAGCTCTTGATTTTTACTATCAGTAACCCTTCTTCTATCAGCCCAAAACGATTGAGATAGGTGGATATGAGATCTCCCCTGAGAGTTAAACAATTTTTTATAGAAACTGTACATGTGATTTCTGAGCTCATTAGGATTATGGATTTCTACCCCTTCATTCATCACGAACAAAATTGATGCTTTCCTCTTCTTGCAACTAGCTGCTATATGAAAAAAACCATTATTGGCATCTCCAAGGAGAAGCCATTGTTGCCCACTTCTTCTTCTTCAGAACTCTGCCTCAAGTTGATAAATATCCACTAATTTTTGTTCTAAACCACTTTACCTAGTTTTTCATGAGGCTCACATCGATCTTGGATGTAGCCGGCTCTTGACATTGTCGATTCGCCTGCCCCCAGGACTAGTCTTGATGAAGAGAGTACCCACACTCTTCCTATTGCTGAATAGGAAGGTGACGCGGTAGCCTCTCCTTCCGAGGGTGGCTCGCAATCGGCTAATCGTACCAGACCAACTTCATTTGTCTAACCTTTCTTATTTTTAGTCCTCCGTCCAGAGATTCCCTTTTGATATCAGCCCATATCTTAAAGACAAAGAAGTCACCAATGTCCCTCAGTCAACCATAACTCAATTATCTTCGGAAGTGAGAGGGGTTCTATCGGATCTACTGTGTCGCCTAGACGACTCAGTAGAAGCCTTGGTCAATGACTCGAGTCCAATAATGGCTTGCTTCACTGATATCTTGGATTCCCTCTCCCCCGAACTCGTTGATGCCCTCATGCTGGCCACATTCCTAGAGTATCATCGCCTGACGGTTCAATGGGCTATACAGCAGATGACCGATCGTGCGAGTTGTGCGTCGTAGTTGGAGGCGACCAAGACCCATGATGAAGTGATACTTGCCAAATGTATTATCTTGGATAATCTTCGTGATGAGTCATCGCCCACATCGCTGTGACTCGACAAGCTAAGGGCAGAGGAAACCGACTTGGCTTCAAGGATGGATGGGGTCTGGGCGAGGATAGCTGACAAAGAAAATGTCCTTGCTTCTTTTCCAAATTGGATCCAAGACCAGGAGCGTCATCTCAGCGGTGCCATCCGCCACGTGCAACACTGTCGTCATGCCATCAAAGCCATCCCCGGTTCGAATGTTGAGGATCGGGCTGGGCTCCGAAGTGTCAATGCCATTCGACTACGAGCGATCGAGGCGATCCGTTGCTTCCTTCTTTGAATTACTTCATATTGTGCCGTCGAATGCTATAATCCTTGAAATATCATAGTTTTGTGACATATTGCTATTGATCCCTGATTTTGTCTTGCATTCTCTCGTGTCTAAGGATGATATTTTACCATCGACCATCTAAAGGTGATACCCTTGGTATTAGCTATTTCTGCATTCTGTGTAGATCCTTAGGCGTTTATCCAAATACTCGAGAAATATTTCTTTAGATACTTTCCATTCAATGCTTTCCCAAACACTTCTCCATCTAACCCTTTGAGTAGATTTGGTCGATCATATCAATGCCCCATCCTCTAAAGGGCCAAGGCTTAACTATTGGGTTTATTGCCGATGCAAGTGACTTCTAAATGGCTCCAAACTTCTAATAGTCTTGACATCCCTTATAATATTTTATGTAGTCTTCCACCATGGTTAGACAAAAGTAACCTGCCCATTGGAACCACCACTTCATTTTTTGGGCCGACTGGTGTGTTCTGCATATGCCATCATGTACCTCGCACATCACCACTTTGGCTTCTTTGGCATTTATGAACTTGAGTAGTACTCCATCCATCATCCGATAATATAGATCTTCATTGAGTAGCATATACTTTGTAGCTTGGTATCTAAGCTTTCTCGTTGCTGATGTTGAAGGGTTTTTCAGGTATTTCATGATGTCATACCTCCAATCATCGGCCTCTATTTCCGTGATTTCCACCCCGTTCGACATGGCCATCATCTTGTATCCTGATGTCATCTAAGCCAAGTCATTTGCTATAGCATTATGTTCCCTTGGGATGTGTGTAAGGGTTAAATTTTTGAATCTTGCCATCATCTCTTGGCACCGATCATGATATCCTTTCAGCACATTATCCTTGCACTCGTACTCGCCCGAAAGGTGTTTTACTATTAACAAGGAATCCCCCAATATTTCTAATGTATCGGCGCTAACTTCCTCCAATAGCTTCAATCCTTTTAGCACTGCCTCATATTCGACTTGATTATTTATGATGAAGGGCTTGATGGTGTATGTGAATTCAAACGATGCTCCCCAAGGGGAGATAATCACTAATCCTATACCACATCCATGCTGGCACACTGATCCATCGAAAAATATTGTCCATGGTGCCGGCTCGACGTAGTTCATCGTTTCACCTCTCTGCTGAACTATGAAATGGGCTATAGCTTGTCCCTTCACTGCCTTTGCTGATTCATACCGACGGTTAAATTTAGTTAGGGTGAGCACCCACTTTCCAATATGTCCTTTTAGAACCAAGGCCCATAGCATGTACTTGATTACATCGACCTTACATATGACGGTGCACTCTGTGGCCATTAATTAATGCCTCAACTTAGTGCATGAGAAATATAAACATAAGAAGAGCTTTTCTACCATGGGATATCAGGTTTTGGCATCCAATAGCCTCCTACTGAGGTAGAAGATCACCCTTTCCTTTCCGTCGACTTCTTGCACTAAGACCGATCCAATGGTAGCGTCATCGTCAGATAATTATAACCTGAATGGAATTCCCTTCTAAGGGGCATTAGTACTAGGGGTGAGCTTAAATATTCCTTGATTTCATCGAATGCCTTATGTTGCCTTTCTCCCCTTATGAATTCTTTATTTGGTTTTAGCTTTAATAATGGAGTGAACGACTCTATTCTTTTTGACATATTAGATACAAATCTTCTCAGAGAGTTTATCTTCCTGATTAGTGACTGCAATTTGGTTTTATCGGTAGGGGGCTGAGTGTCTCTGATCGCTTCAACGCTACGCTGGCTTATCTCAATTCCTCTCTCATGTACAATAAAGCCCAGAAATTTGCCAGTCGATACACCAAAAGTGCACTTCTCTGGGTTCATCTTTAATCCATACTTCCTGGATCTTTCCAACACTTGACGTAAATCGACCACATGGTCTTGCGTGTTGCTTGACTTTACCATGACATAATCTATATATATCTCCACTAACAGGCCGATCAAGTCATGGAAGATGTAATTCATGGCTCTTTGGTAGGTTGCTCCAGCATTTTTCAAGCCGAAGGTCATCACTACCCACTCATAAAGTCCGATGACACCTGGACACTAGAACATCGTCTTGTGGATATCTTCGTCAGCATAAAATATGATTGGACCCTGCTTTTTTTATGCATGAAACTGATGATATTATTACACAATGAGACATCTACTAATAAGTTCGTGACAAGCATCAGGTATTTGTCTTTGGGGGTTGCTTTGTTTAGATCTCTGAAATCGACACATATCCTAAGCTTCCCATTCTTTTTCCATACGACACAATGTTTGACACCCATTCCGCATATTGGCATGGCCTTATCAATCATGCATCACATAATCACTACACCATGACATCGTTTTAACAACAGAATTTAACGTCAGTAAATCTGTCGGTAATACATGGTAACAGACCATATGTCGGTAATAAGCATAAATTGTGTCTAATAATTTGTCAGTAATGCGTAATGGAAGATCATCTGTCAGTAAATGTATCAATAAGCCTCAATTTATCTGTCGCTAAAAATATTTTGATTTAGGCGCGAAAAAATTAGACAGGCGCGCCTATCAAAAATTGAAATATGCTACTCAGGCTGCTCACTGTGAAAACCATACCCACACCCTGTACCCCTTCCCACAGTCTCCACTCTCCCCCACCGGCCACCACGCCATCCCCATAGCCACCTCCCCTTCTCCCCTATTGGTTGTCACCCTGCGTGCATGTCCCTCCCTCCTTCCTAAGCCATCGCTACTCCCGCCCCCTCCTGCCATGCCACCGCCGGTCCCGCCCCCTCCTGCCGCGCCACTGCTAGCCCGGCCCCCACCAGTGACCGCTATCTTCCCACCCCCTTTGAGATTCTACCGCCGGCCGCCCCTCGCTTCATAGCCCCGCCCCTGCCCAACGGCCCCGCTCGCCTCATCGGTGAGCCTCCCTACGTCCGACCTCTGCCCCCTTTGAAGTCATGCCACACGCGTAGTAGAAGCACCTTCGGCAGCATCGGCAACCCTAAATGTGTTGCCCCCTCGCCGCCGTCATGGCCCTCTGCACCTGCATCTGCCTCCTCTCTTCCTCCTCTGTATACTCCTCTTCCCTCCCCCATCTCCCCTTGCCCTACCCTCTCCACCATCTCTTCCTCTCCCACGATGGCGACGGCGAGTGCAAGGAGCACCACCACCACCACCCATCGTCTCCTCCCACTCCATTCTCTCCCCACCCTCTCCTCACTTACACATCCAGGGCTGGTGGATGTCGCTGTTGTATCCGAGGGCACGCGGTGGGCGTCACACCGTGGCGTGCAGGGTGAGGGCCAACCTCCATAGGCTCGACTCGGTCGGGGGATTCCATGCGGCGTTGTACACGCTCGTTTATGCCCTAGACTTCATACATCCGCTAAAAGCTCTTTTGTGGACACTAGAATGTTTGTGCATAGATAGAGGAGTTTACCATTGACAACTGCTTGACATTTTTGTACTAATGCTAAGCTCCATGCAACACGCATAACTTGTACCGTCGTAGTTAGTGGAAGAAGTCCTATATGTATTGCCTCTTGATACCTTGAACATATATTTGTGTAGGAATGTGCTATGCATTATCCTTTTTGGATCCTATAAGGTTTGCATGATTGTTGGTGGTTTGTTACAGCAAGTGATATGTTATATAATTTTGAATTATGGACGGGAAGCTGACTAGTTGTTAGTTTCCTTGCATTGCATGTTTATTTTTCTGTATTAGTGGTGGCAGAAAGCTTTAATTCCTTGGTGAAATTTCATAGGTGTTACCTTGTTTGGTGTAATCTGGAATATCAAGGCACTTTCTGCAGTCATTATGCAAAAGGAGGTCTTAGCTATATATGGTTTAGAGTTCTTGTAGTATGGTTTTATGTTCTTTACAGCTGTTATCTAGTTTCATGCAATTTGAAACATTATATATGTCTGTTTGTGTGTGTTTGTGTCCCCTTAGTGATGTATGTAACTTTGTTCTTCTGCCTTTTAGGACTTGCTTCATTAACCTAATAATCATATTGGTTATATCATCAGTATTCTTGTCTATGACTCCTGTAGTTCTGTTTGTGTTGATGTTCCCTTTTGACTTTGCTGTTCAAGAGTTCAAGTTTTATGATTGAATTGAATGTTGGTCAACACATTGCTGTGTATGATTGACTTGAACTGACTTTCCTTTGTTGTAGAACACTTGTTAAGTTTTTTTGCACATGGTCAACTTATATGTCCTATCTGGCAGCTTGATTTTACTAAAATACAAAAATAAAAAGCTATCAGAACAACTAGAAGACCACAAGTTTGAGTACCATGCCGTTGAAAGTAAGTTCAATGATCTAAAAGAGAAGCAGAGGACTCATAATGGGACACATGCCTTGGTCAACAGTTCTTGGGAAAAAGTAAGTTATTATCCTAGCACTGTTGATGTTTTACCAAAAAGAGCATAGACTTTATAATGTTTCTTCATGAATTCCTTTATTCAACCAGCTCGTGGCAGATCTGAAGTCAATATCTGTTTGCAAAAGTGGATCTCCTATCTGGCAGTGTACAAATGTTTTAATTGTTTATCTCAGAGCATACAAGCTCATTTAGTATTTTGAATTCAAGGAAGAAAATATGCTTTGGATTGGGATAGAAGTCCGACGAATATATATGTGTTTATCTCTTTGTGCCTTACTCATGCTGGTAATGCTTAATATTGTGCCATGAGACATTGGTATGCATAATGCAACTAATAGAAAACATAGGTACACAAATCTTGTAAAATACAATGTATACACATTGTGTCCTGAAAGGCTTGAAGTTTTACTTTTCTAGGTAGTCTTTTATTTTTTATAGGTCCTGTGTTTTTATTTTCCTATATTGAGGTGTGACGTGTGCTCTGCACTGCAGGTATCCCTAGAACAAGTTTAATTGGAAAGGTCTTCCATTCTGCTAGGACAGGAGAACAAGTTCAATTGGAAAGGTCTTCCATTCTGCTAGGATAGGTGGTACAGCCATGAATATCACTCAGATTCTGCTAGCTGCTCAATCTGCATACTATGAGCAAGGTTTACAACACATGAGTAGAGTCTTGATCTTTCGGATAGTTGTAATGTAGAATTGAAGTTGATCATTTAGACAATTCTAATGGAGCACTAAAGTTGTGTTGTAGTGTGGTCTTATTTACATCATGACCTTAATATATGATTTGCATGAATAAATTGTATTTCTGGACTACATGTGTTAAAGGGAGTATTTGATTTGATGTTGAATCTATTGTTTCATGATATATATATATATATATATATATATATATTCGATTTTAAATAGGTTATTTATTATGTCATCGGACAGTTTGTCATTATATGTCATTTTTGTATGTAGCATGTTGTCTGTCGGTAAATATTGTCTGTCGTTAAAAGTCGACGAACTTTAGACAGGTTGTCTGTCGTCAAAGGTATAGTCTATCGGCATAGGGCTTTAACCACAGGCGTTTTCCCAACACACTTTTTCTGTGGCTAAAAGCCTTTGCCGACATTTTTTAGACGTTGAATGGTGCTTTCACCAATAGATTTGCTGTCGCTAAAACGATGTCATGGTGTAGTGAATCTTGTTACCTTTGTCTTGATGCCTGGGTATATTTCTGCCTTGAACCGCCGCGGTGATTGCTTGAAGGGCCGATATCCCTATTTTATCGGGAGCCGATGTTCTACGATCAACCGGTTCAAACCTGGCATCTCATGATATTCCCATACAAAACAATCCCGATATTCCTGTAATAATGCAATTAATTCATTTTCATCTCATCAGGAAGTTTAGCACTTACACAATTTGGCCTCGTTCTATCGCCAGGTCTGATGTCTACCTCCTATAGTTTGTCGGTTGCAGTGAAACCTTGACTGAGTTTACCTTCTATTTCGTCGACGATGCCTTTACTGTGTAAGTCTAGGCTTTTCATTGCTAATTGGCTTGACTCCATCATTTGATACCTCGAGAAAATCACCATCCTAGGCTTTCCTGACAGACAATCGACTCCCTCCATCTCCCACACCGACAAATTGACCACTGCTATATTAACCGATTTATCGGCAGGGATGATCTCCACCTGTTTGCTGACCCATTGTACAAGGCTCGGATGCATCATGTATGGGATGCAACAATCGGCAAGAATCCAATCGCTTCATAGCAGTATGCTATAAGAACCTTTACCCTCGATGACGAAGAATGTGGTTGGCACTATTTTGCTACCAACTGTTAATTCTGCGTTTAATATTACCATTGTTTTTGATGAGTTGCCGCCAAAGTCCTTCAGCACCATATTGGGCTTGATTAGGTCACCCGACCTTTTTCCCAGCTTTTGGAACGTAGCGTATGGCATCACGTTGATGGCTGCCCCCTATCTATAATCATCTTGGACATCGACTTCCCATTGACCAACCCCTTAATATAAAGAGGATTCAAGTGTCGATGCCCAAGGTCTTCTGGTTTATTGAATATTGACGATTGGGGCATTAGCACCAACTGTGCCATTGCCTCGGCCTTCTCATCATTACTATCGAGGGCAGCCCGATGTTCTGCAAGGAGAAAAAATATTTTCCTTGACTCGCCATTCACTCTTTATTGTCTTAGGCCGATCAAGCTGGTATTTATGACTTGACATTTTCATCTCCTTTTGTCGCAGCTGTTGCACTCTTCTCTTCTGATTCTTGGTGAAGATCCTACTTGGGCACCACTGCAGATTTCTTACAATTGCTCTACTATCGGATGACCGGTCATCGTTCTCGGCGTTAACAGGGCCGAGAATTTCATGTACCGATGGCCTTCATGGTGATGGTCCCTGATGGGCGCTTGAACTTTTCTAACATTGCATCCTTCGGTCGCTGCGCATCCTTCGAATGCTTCTCCTTTACTACATTCAGGACAACTGTCCATTAACGGCAGTCGCAATCCTTCATTCCAGCAGAACCTAAAGAATTAACAATTTTAGTGGGGGTTGAACCACGAGTGATCTTGGTTACCTTCGTAGTCTACTTCCTCCTTGGTTCTTCTGTTATATTTGTTGGTCAGGCCTGATGAAGTTTTTGACACGAAAACGTGCCCCCGCACATGGGTCAGATCGGTGATCCAAAAGTGTGCGGATACTTAGGGACAAGCCTAAGCGTAACACAACACTGACGTCGTGTTCCGCCTACCCTTAACAGTGGCAAGGGGATGGAGTCGCTAGGTAATCATATCACAAGTAAATAATCCAAATAGCCAAAAATAAATATATTAAATAAAATAAATCAGTCAGCTGAATGGAGCCTAACTGATTCGAAGTGTACTGTGTGAAGGGTTCACCAAAGGGGGGGGGGCTTCAGCGTTTGATGTGAAGGGTATCACCGAAGGTATTCTTCGGCGTTCAGATCAATCTGGCCGAAGGCAGGCTCCGAATAGATCTCAATGCGAAATCACCTTCGAACAGCGGGGTCCGGTGCGAATTCTCAGGCACGACGCAAATATTCCAACGCAACGCGCCAGCGAGACTCCGTCCGGCATGAAGTATAAGCGTGGCAAAGCCTGATGTGACAAAGCCTACTGTGGAGTGTGCTGGCACGCGTGACTTGGTTGAAGTAGGGTCCCGTCGAAGGGTTTTCTGTCAGCCTCCGAAACAAGCTTCCTTGCTCTAGACACCTCCAGCGAAGTGGCTCCGAGCATAAAAACCTGCAACAGAACAGAGATCAAGTGCCAATTCGGCCTGGGGACCGAATCTGCTAAGTGTTGCAATAGGGAAACAAAGGTAGCAATCTGTTACGTAAATTAACAGATACTTCTCAGGCGAAGTAACAAGGCGATAGCAATCTGTTACGTAAATTAACAGATACTTCTCAGGCGAAGTAACAAGGCGATAACAATCTGTTACGTAGATTAATGGGTACTTCACGAGCGAAGTAACAAGGCTTACCAAGGTTTTGGCGTGGCCGGCGGAGGGCTTCTAGGGAAACCCACGAAGGTTGCAGAAAAGTAAATAAAGATAAAGGTACGGTTCAAAGCTAGGGCTTTGTGATTGATTTGTGTTGGGGGGTTTAATGAACCACCCCCACCCTTATATTTATAGGGGCTAGTCTTCTTATCTCTAAGATTAATCTGGTAGGATTCGGCCTAATCAAACTTAGGGATAAAATTAGCCAGAATCAGACTGAAACTCTATCTCTAAAAATCAGCTCGAAGTGGGCCTTCGGTAGGGCCTGCCAAAGCCCGCTCTTTGGGCCGAAGCTTCGGCGAGGCAATCCTCCGAAGGCCTTCGGGCCAAAGGTAGAAGGCCTCCATTAGGCTTCCGAATCCCAAGGCTCAATGGGCCTTCAGCCCTGTAGGGCTTCGTCGTGATCCATGACTTTGTATTTTTGGCCTAAATTACCAAAATTGATATTTTGACAATCTTGAATAGTAATGCCATTTTTTGCTATCAACACATGCCCCTGCCTTTTAGTGAACTAAGTGAGCTAAAAGCATAACGAGCTAAGGACGGTACCATCCATATCAGCCTTTTGACACTTTCAAGCGCTTTGCCACACACTTGGGAAGTACTTCTTCAAATACCTGCCATTCAAAGCCCTTGAAAACCGCTCTCCTTGTAGAGATTCTAACACGTATGCATTACCTAGAGCGATTTCAGCTATTTTGAATGGACCTTCCCAACTAGGTGACCATTTACTAAATCTGGGGCTCTTAGTGCCTAAGGGTAAAATCGTCTTCCAAACCAAGTCACCAACTAGAAACGATTTTGTTTTAACTCTTCTGTTGTAGGCTCTAGCGACTCTCCTCTTTTCTTTCTTTATATCTTTTAAAGACCTTAACCTTTTATCGGTAACTTCCTCTAAATTGTCTTTCAAAAGAGTTTCATATTCATCGACTGATAAGCCATCTTGCTTAAAAAATCTTAAAGAGCCAAGATCCACCTCTATTGGTAGAATGGCTTCTTGCCCATATACTAACTCATATGGACTAACTTTGGTAGCACCATGATTTGCAACTCTACAAGCCCATAGCACCTCGGAAAGCACTTCATGCCACCTTTTAGGGAACTCTTCAATTTTCTTCTTAATGAGCTTAATCACTATTTTATTACTAGACTTGGCCTGGCCTTTGGCCTGAGCATAGTATGGTGAAGAGTTTATTTACTTGATGCCATAAAATTCAGCAAAGTCTCTCACTTCTTTAGCAACAAATGAATCACCTTGATCTGTAGTGAGAGTTTGGGGAATACTGAATCTATGTATAATGTGCTACAAGATAAAATAAGTTACCTCCTTGTGAGTCATATTCTTGAGAGGCACGGCTTCGGTCCATTTGGTGAAGTAGTCCATTGCCATCAACACGAACTGATGCCCTTTTGAAGAGGGAGGATGAATTTGGCCGATGAAGTCTAAACCCCAACCTCAGAACGGCCATGGCTTGATAATAGGATTAAGTAGCGATGCAGGAGCTAATTGAATATTACCAAACCTCTGACATGCTTCACACCCTCTATAGTACTTAAAACAATCCTTGGTCATAGTCGGCCAGCAAAAATCTGCTCTTTTGAGCATCCAACTCATTTTCTGGGCCAACTGATGAGTAACACAAAGCCCTTCATGGACTTCTCTTGTAGCTACTTTGGAGTGATCAGCATATAAACACTTTAAGAGTACTCCATCAATAGTTTGGCGATATAATACATCATCTAGCAACACAAATTTAAGCGCTTGTCGCTGAACTTTCTGATCTACCCTTTGACTGAGATTTCTTAAATACTAGATGATTGTGATTATCCAATCATCCTCATCGACATCCAGAGGGTTTGCTAACTCCTTTCCTAGAGTGATGTCTAAATTGCTAACTTTGGAGTGCCCCCAAGGCCTTTCCTGTTCCTGCCAAAGGCTGACTGGATCGGCCGTGCGGAGCCAATCAGACTAAAGCCTCTTGCCGAAGGGGTCCGGTTCCCGAAGACTTCTACCATCTAGAAGTCTTTGGTACAAGGGCTCTGGTGTGCAGGACCCTTCGGTGGATGACGTGCTCCGGCACAAGGATTCTAGCACACCACACCCTTCGGTGATCAGAGAGGTCTGATCCAGAGGGTCCAGCAGGCATCGCACTAGCCCGAAGTTTCTGGCTTCGGTAGTGAGTCCAAGCATTGACTTTTTCTGTATAGAAATTTTTCCTCTCCTGACTTGATAGGTAGATGCTTGCTGAGCCAAGTCATTTGCAATTGAGTTGGCTTCTCTTGACACATGAGAAATTTTAAAGCCATTGAAAGTGGCAACTATGTCTAAACATTTATCCAAGTAACTATTTAGCAAGCCATTAAAACATTGAGCACTTTTAGCTACTTGTTGTACTACTAATAAAGAATCGCCATGCGCATGAATATGTTTAGCACCTATGGATTCTAGATATTCAAGCCCTAGCGATAAAGCTTCATATTCAACTTGGTTATTAGTAGAGGGAAATTCTAAACGGGCCGAGGTTTCAAAGTGCATTTCACTAGGTGATATGAGAACTACCCCGATACCTTGGCCATTCTTACAAGTTGAACCATCAAAATAAAGTTTCCATGGCACTACCTCAATTAAAGCAATATCGTCACCCCAATTGATGTCTACGTGGTGATCAACTATAAAATTGGCGACAATTTGGCCTTTCATAGCCTTTAGAGGTTCATAAGCCAAATCGTATTCAATCAAAAGCGTAAGCCCACTTTTCGATTCTTCCACTTAGAATCAGCTTTTGCAACATGTATTTTCTGACATTGGTTCGACAAGCGACAATACATGTAGTAGGAATAAGATAGTGACATAATTTTGTACACGCGTAATAAAGTGATAAACACAAACGTTCCACAAACACGTACCTGGTTTCAAGCCATATTACCGCATCCTATCAAAAGCAACTTTCAAATCGGCTAAGTGGTTTCCCATAGCGTCCGATTTGATCACAACATCATCTATGTATACTTCTAACATAACTCCTAGCAAGTCATGAAAGATCAAGTTCATAGCACATTAATATGTAGCGCCGGTGTTCTTTAAACCAAAAGTCATAACGATCCAATCAAACAAGCCGATAAAACTAGGACATCAAAAGGCTGTCTTGTAGACGTCATCTTCAGCCATAAAAATTTGATTGTAACCAGTGTTTCCATCAAGAAAACTTAGTACCTTGTGTCCTGAAGCATCGTTGATTAACATGTTGGCTATCAGCATGGGATACTCGTCCTTTGGAGTGGCTTTGTTTAGATCCCTGAAATCAATGAAAACTCGTATTTTGCCGCTCCCCTTCTTCTCTACAGTTACAATGTTAGCGACCCATTCGGCATACCTACATGGCCTAATTAAAGCGACGAGGGGGATGTTTATAAGTCCTAGAGATCGGTTTCTCAAAAATAGCATTGCGTGGGCTGATGTTCAATTGGGCGACTTTGGCCTCGCCTTGTGGTAGAGTGAACTCGGCAGGTAGCATGACGACGTTGATGTCCATTGCCTGAGGTGTGGGCCCCTCGGAGACGGGCGTGTAGTCATCGTCAAGCATGTCATCGTCGTCGCTTAGACTAGGAGTCGTGTTAGTTATCTCAACCGGTTTGATCCTCCATACCTATCTTGTAGCGGGCTGAGGGCGGATCTCCTCAAAGATAGCGTCTCTTTCATCCTCGGCCTTTTTCTCACGCATCTCCTGTGCCCGTAGGCGCTGTAGACGCCTTTTCTGTGATTTGGACATGCTCGGAGGTGCCCAAGATGGTTGTGGCTTAGTACCAGGCGCCACCATTCTGTTTATTTGATTTTTGGCCAAAGGGGTATCACCCAGGTCGGCCTCACGTGTTTCATAATCGGAGGATACTTCGCTGCAGACCCTGTTGGTCAGATTGGCCTTGCTCAGCCGATCGGACCAAGCTCCAGTGCTGGCCTTGGCTGGACTAGGGGACTTACCTCTGTTGGGCTTTGGTGGGGGGCCTTCGGGATTGGGACTTCCCGAGACCCTACTTTGACTGTGATTGCTTCGAACTCCCTCTCCTTCGCCTCTTCGCGTCCATCTCCCTTGGCTCCATCCTACGTGAGTCGATTCGGAGGTACCACGGACAGCCTTTGGACGATGTCTCCCTTTGCCAAGTCTGTTTGTCCCTGGTAGTTATAATAACTTGAAGGGAAGCATGAGGCAACGTTATACTACGAAGGGTACTCGGGGGGCGAAGTGTACGAAGCCCACAGGGTCCCTGCTTAATTGTACGCCGGAGGCATTGGTGGCTCCAATGGCTTCGCCCACTGTGAGTCAAACACATTGCCCGGAGGGGGGCTCAGCCATGTCGAAGGTATTTCAGGCCATACTAGCGAAGGGTCCTGCTAGGCCGGAGGTATGTTCGACCATTGTAGGCCGAAGCCTCCCGCCGAGGGTTCACCCAGAGCAGAGTTGAGCCTGGACATCGGGGTCCGAACTCGTTGTATGAAGGGTTCGGCCATTGAGACCCGAACTCGACGTGCGGATGATTCAGTCACTAGGGTCTGAAGCCACTATGTGGAGGGTTCATCCACTATGATATGAAGCCTTTGTGCGGAGGGTTCGGTCACTATGGTCCGAAGCCATCCTCCGACTACCTTGGCCCCTTCGGCTGTCTTAGCTTTTTTGCGCGGGGGCCTATTTCCTTGGCTTTTTCCTAATGTTTGTTCAACAGCATCTGTAAGTCATCTTCGGCTTCTTGCTAGCCCTAGCCGAAGGAGATGTGCTAACATTCCTCTTCCACACTCCTACTTCAGGGTTCTTTGGTATGAGTGTGTGTGTGCGTGATTCTCCAATAATGACCGCTTTCCCCTTAGTTGACTCGGCCTGCTCTGGTAGAATCAGTACTCTCTTCTCATCGAGGTCGACGGTGTTCATGGGAAAGGGGTCTTTGTCCAGCTTCATCTTTAGACTAGGGTCTATTTTCAATCGTCCTTCTTCTATGACCGATTGAACCTGTCGATGAAAAACATTGCAGACATTAGTATAATGGGAATGTGAATCATGCCACTTACAGTAGGGGCGTTTCTTCAGCTCGTCGGCGGACAAAATGACCCGGCCTTTAGGTAACCTGAGAAGCTGGTTCTTCAAGAGAAAATCAAATATTTTATTGCACTTAGTTATATCAAATGAGTATTTGACTTCGCTAGGCCGACTCTTGGTAGGAGACAGTCGTAGTTCAGAACAAGTGATGAGTTTACTCTTAGCGTTCCAAACCCATTTGGCCGCATACATGTCATCTGAATCTTCTTCCTCCTCTGATTCTTCCTCATCGGAGTGCTCCATGACGTGGACTTCAACCCTAGGCTTGTTAAATGTTTTAATAAACCTTTTATCCTTGGCTCGGCCTTCCTGGACTAGAGCCTGTTGTAAGACTTGGCTGATTTCTAAAAAGTTTTGGCTGTCTAGCCTCTCTCTAATCTTGGAACACAACCCATTGAAAGCTAGATCCGCCAAATCCCTTTCTGAAATATTGAGACTAAAACATCGGTTTCTGGTATCTCTAAAGTGCTTGATATACTCAGAGACACTCTCACTAGATTTCTGTTTAACCGATGTCAAGTGTGAAAGCCTAAGTTCTGTCTCACCCATATAAAAATAATCATGGAACTTTTGTTCTAATTCAGCCCACATTTGGACAGAGTTTGGCGGGAGCACCAAAAACCAAGTGAAAGTAGTGCCGGATAGGGAAAGAGAAAATAGTCTAAGTTTTAAAGCATCCGACCTACTAGCTTCTCCACACTGTGATAAGAACTGTCTGACATACTCTAGTGTGGTTTTGCTACCCTCACCATCGAACTTGGTGAATTCAGGGACTCTATAGCAGCGAGGGTATGGTATAGTGTCGAAATGGTCGGGGTATGGCTTCCGGTAAACCCTAGCCTGACCCCTAGGCACGAAGCCGGTGCACTCCCTAAATAGTGCATGGATTCACTCCTCTATGTTGTCTTGGCCTACTGCATGCATGCGTCTTTCATGGGGGGCACGGCATGTGGCGGTATGTTGGCGTGTCGGCCGTGGGGGTCCTCCTCATGCGCTAGCTCGGGATGTATGACATGTTCGAGCCTATGTGTTTGCGCATGCAGCTCGAGTAACGTGACCAAAACTAGCGCATGCGTAGGTGGAGTTGGCGCATAGCAGGCAGTGTTAGTTTGGTGAGGGCTTGTCCTGGCCATATATGCTGAGGTTAGAGACATGATGGCCTTGCCAGTACTACCATCAGTTCTGCTGTAGATACGATTCAACAGAGGTGCACTAGTGATTGGAGTTGGAGGAACGACCTCAGTAAAGCCGAACCTTCTAAGTGTCACCTCTACTTGAGAGCTAACTGCCGAATCTAAGAGGTTGGCTAGAGAAGTGCTAACAGCTTGATCTACTAATGCGGCTATTTTTTGCTCAATCCCTAAAGAAGATAAAGGAGGCGATGTTGGTGTTACCTGGGTCCGAGCGAGGTCGGGGACGTTGACGTCACGCTTAATGAAGCCTGCGCGTGTCTTGATGTAGTTTCCAAGCATGAGGTCCTATAGCACTTTCATCTTTGCCTCGATTTCTGCTCGGTCCTCTTCGGGGATGTCTTCAAGGGTAGGCGTCATGATGTTGCGGTTGTCGATATCTGCGCCCCCATGGGATCCATCGGTGATGTAGTAGTCGTCATAGATGTACCCACAACTGATGTAGATGTACTCGTCATGTTGGCGTAGCCTTCCCTAGCGGAGTCGCCAAAAAGTGTGTTGACACGAAAACGTGCCCCCACACTTGGGTCAGTTCGATGATCCAAAAGTGTGCGGATACTTAGGGACAAGCCTAAGCATAACAAAACACAAACGTCGCATTCCGACTACCCTTAATAGTGGCAAGGGGGTGGAGTCGCCAGGTAATCAGATCACAAGCAAATAAACCAATTAGCTGAAAATAAATATATTAAATAAAATAAATCAGTCAGCTGAATGGAGCCTATCTAATTTGAAGTGTACTGTGCGAAGGGTTCACTGAAGGGGGGGCCTTCGGCGTTTGATGCGAAGGGTATCGCCGAGGGTATTCTTCGACATTCGGATTGATCTGGCCAAAGGCAGGCTCCGAACAGATCTCGACATGAAATCACCTCCGAGCAGCTGGGTCCGATGCGAAGACTCTGACACGACGCAAATATTTCAGCCCAATGCCCTAGCGTGACTCCGTCCAGCACAAAGTATAGGCGTGGTGAAGCCTGACGCGATGAAGGCTACTGCGGAGCGTGCTGGCGTGTGGGACTTGGTCAAACCGACAACAGCGTGACGGATCCGGCAGAGGTAGTCGAAGCAGGGTCCCATCGAAGGGTTTTCTGTAAGCCTCCGAAACAAGCTTCCTTGCTCCGGACACCTCCAGCGAAGTGGCTCCGAGCGTAAAAACCTACAACAGAACAGAGATCAAGTGCCAATTCGGCCTGGGGACCGAATCTGCTAAGTGTTGCAATAGGGAAACGAAGGTAGCAATCTATTACGTAGATTAATGGATACATCTCAGGCGAAGTAACAAGGCGATAGCAATCTGTTACGTAGATTAACGAGTACTTCATGAGCGATGTAACAAGTCTTACCACGGTTTCGGCGTGGCTGGTGGAGGGCTTCCAGGCAAACCCACGAAGGTTGCAGAAAAGTAAATAAAGATAAAGGTACGGTTCAAAGCTAGGGCTCTGTGATTGATTTGTATTGGGGGGTTTAATGATCCGGCCTCACCCCTATATTTATAGGGGCTAGTCTTCTTATCTCTAAGATTAATCTGGTAGGATTCAACCTAATCAAACTTAGGGATAAAATTAGGTAGAATTAAACTCAAACTCTATCTCTGAAAATCATCCCAAAGTGGGCCTTCGGCAGGGCCTACCGAAACCTTCTCCTCGGGCCGAAGCTTCGGCGAGGTAGGCCTCCGAAGGCCTTCGGGCCGAAGGTAGCATGTCGTCATGAGGCTTCCAAAGCCCAAGGCTCAATTGATATTTTGACAATCTTGACCATTAATACCATTTTTTGCTATCAACAGTAGTAACTCAGTCTTTGCTAGCACACCGATAATCAGGACGATGTGCGTGCACCATATTGACCGGGAAAGGATGTTCATCGATGTTCATCGGCTTCTTTCCATCGTCAAACTTAATTCTACCTTGTTCCATGACCGTTTGAATATGTTTCCTGAACACTTTACACTTGTTGGTGTGGTGCAATGGGGAATGGTGCCACTTCTAGTACTTTCTCTTCTCTAGTTCATCAACAGGCGGTATCACATGGTTGGGTGGTAGCTAAATTTCTTTTTCTTTAAGGAGTAGATCAAATATCCTGTCAGCTTTATTAATGTCAAAATCATATTTCTCCTCCTTATCGTATGTCTTCACCCATGGACACATGATCGACATCTTATTTCTAGACCATTCGGCTAACCCGACTTCTGCATTGGTCTCATTGCCATCGTCGGAATCTGAAGAGTATATCTGAGCAAGTGCAACCTTATTTTGATACTTTTCCCTTCTTGCCTCATGGAATTGGCTCTCATGTTCCGATACCATTTGCACCCGATGTGAGAGACTCTCGAACTCTTGTGATGAGAATTTCTCTTTTATCGGGCTCAAGAGTCCTTGAAAAGCCAACTTTGCCAAATAGGTGTCAGTGAGGCTCAAGTTGTAGCATATGCTGCGTATGTCCCGGAATCTCTGGACATATTATTTTACCAACATGTCCATTTTCTTTCATACTTCCATTAAGTCAGTGAGCTTAATCTAATGCATACTGGCGAACAAATATTTATGAAACATTTTTTCCAAATCTGCCCATTCTCTGATAGAGTTTACCGGTAATGATTAGAACCACATGAAGGTTGATCCATATAATGACAATGAGAATAATGAACCTTCAATGCCTCATCGGTCGATACCTCTCCATGCTGGGCAAGGAAATGACTGATATGTTCGATCGTACAGATCGAGTCTTGTCCTAAAAATTTGGTGAAATCAAGTACATTGTATCGGTTTGGTAGTGGCACCCGATCGAACCACTCCGGGTTCGGCCGTCGATACATATATGTCAGGTATTTAAGCTTGCCCAAATTGATCTCAGATGACTTCAGTAATCTGATTCACCCAATCCTCCTCTTGCTGGCTCGGCACGGGGTACTGGTCTAGCTGAGCAGCACAACAACACTGTGCTTGAACTTCTCCTCAGTGGTGTAGGGTTACATTCCATAGTATGCATTCTGATGGTACCCCTAGGGGATGCCATCGGGTGCCCCCCCTTGGCGGCACGAGATTGGGAAGCGCGTTCCTTGCAATTTCGTATGTTTCTTGGGTACTTCCTACCAGATTGGCCCTTGCGGAGCAGCCAAAGGCTGAAGTGGACACATGCTTCTCTTGAGGCCATACGCACTCTCCGTTGGATCCGGTCTCTCCATCCCTCGAGGTATATGGATTGGTGACTGGGTTGTCATATTTCTTTCAAGACCGAACGAGGTGTTCGGTGGTTCTTACCTCATTGACCCTTGTGGCAGTGGTGTCGGCCGAGTATGGTGCGGGTTTTGGAGCAGACATGGCTGACTAATAGGGAAATATGTTGGTCCTTGCGCCGGTTCATGTGCCACGGTGCCATCAATAGTCTTCTTGATCACCCCATGCAGAGTACATTTGACTGATTGATGAGGGCGTGATGGAGTGCATTATCGATGATCTCTTAAAAGCTGACCCGATGACTTCCAGTCTTCTAGATAATCTCTCCAGTCAGGGATGGCTTCATCAATTGGTTTCTCTAGATGGGGCCAGTTCGGGTCATGCCAAAGGACTCGAGGCACAACTTCTGGTATTCATCAACGTGCTTCTGTACCTGTACTTTCTGTTCATCTATAAATACTTCCCACATGTCGAGAATGCTTTTGTTGTTGTTGAGTTCACCCGCCATGGATGGGTTGTTGGATATGTCCCACCGGGCATGCCAAAAAGCGTGTTGGTGTTGTTTTTTGTCACACGCATGGCCTAGGAGGTCTGCTTAACTCCAGTGTAGGTCCTACAATCTTATAAGGTTCTGAGCATGCCAATCAGTTTGACCCTGTAATTGATAAGGAACAAAGGAAAGTGTTAGTAGCAATGCCAATTAGGGGTTGGTCTTGACGTTCCTGGGCTTCTAATTGACTCATTTACGCGTTAAAGTCATTAGGATTTAATTAGAGATTAAAACAACCTGAAACAGATCAATATGGTTCAGACTCGGACAGGTTTGGCTAGACCGGCCTTATAGGGCCAATCAGACCAAAGTGGGCCCAGTCAGACCGATGGTACATGTCCTGTCAGATCGGACTGTGCCAGGAATTACATATGTTCTGTCCAAATTACCAATTTTGACTTTTTGACAATTTTGACCATTAATGCCATTTTTTCTATCAACAATAGCCTCATTAAGAAAACTAATACTATGTGTGCTAGACACACTATCGATGATCCAAATCCTTGGTAGGTGAAGCTTTTGGAAATAGCATAAATACTTAATTTTTTGAGGGAAAACTATCCTAGAAAGGTAATGTTCTCTAGCACGCATGAAACATGCAAGAATAGTATGACATGAACATAAGTAAGCATCACAGGCAACCATATTGACTATGGCATAGTATGGCCCCTTCACATGGTGATCTCCATCTCGATGGCTCCAGTCATTGAGTGTGTGCTTCCGTCATCCATGAACTTTTACTAGCCTATCCAGCATAGCCTATACTAGTTACATGAGTCGAAGCATCACAAATCGACACGTAGGTTGCAAATTTATATCAGCCTTGGGTTGTAAATAACCATGACACGTAAGACATTTAATTTACATTCAATGCATCTCATACATCACATTCAACCAAGGCCATACCAGTCACAACATTATCTGCAAAACAAAGTTAGGCAAAGAATCTACAAGTGATTGATACCTGGATCTGAAAATCCTAGCTAAACAGACTCGGAATTTCAAATTCGGGTGGATCAGAACTTCCGATCTATTAACCAAACTTTTGGCGGCAAATTGCTCTCTATATCAATTAAAAATCGACATCGAAACTTACGATCTGACATTAGAACTTCTGACAACAATATTTACCTCTATCGCGAATTCTTTTTAGCATCGGAACTTCTGATCTGACAGGCATCGGAGCTACCAATTTTCTGCGAATAGAAATAGATCTAATCTACTTTTCCAACATGTATCTCAATACATGAGGGATCCATATCGAACACTATGCACATAGGATCTGATACCACTGTTGGGGTACAGGAAAGCTACACTAGTCAGAAAATTCAAAATTTTCACCCCAAACCTAAGAACCATGTGCGTGAGGGATCATAGATCGGTACCTTCTACCACAAGACATGCTAAGTGCAACAGAAGAAGATTTTGGGAAGCGCGTCCTTGCAAATCCTCACCTCACTCCATCCTTTCCTAGCGATCCAATCGGCGAAGACTGACGGTGTCCACGTGAAGAAGCCTAAAAGCACCACTATTGGAGCAACGCCTCCACAGAGTCCACACGTACAAGGATGAGATTGATCTCATGCCGGTGTGCTAGCACCGGTGGTGAGATCCTGGAGAAAACTCAATCTAAACTCTTGAGATCATGAAGAGGAAGAGGAGAGGTTCTTTGTCGATAGGGTTTAGATCTCATTTAAACAATGAATAATATGTTGATGATCACCTCCTCCTCTCCTCTTTGTATAGAGGATGATACCCTAGGCCCAATCCCCATTGAGGTCCAATAGATCTGATCTGTTTGGCCCACCTCGTAACTTCTGATCTTGGATTGGAACTTCCGATCTGGGCTCTCATTATGAAATTTCAGAAATTATCTGAACTTCCGATACCCTTATTGGAAGTTCCGATCAGGCCAATTTTTTCCCGATCCAAATCAGAACTTCCGGTTTCAACTCTCTCTTATCGGAACTTCTGATACCATATCGGAACTTCCGATTTGAGTTGAGATCTCTGTTTCGCAAACAATAAATCATCAGAACTTATGATACCATATCAGAACTTCTGATTCTAGTTTAGTTCTCTATTTCGCAAACAATAAATCATTGGAACTTCTAATACCTTGTCGGAACTTCCTATTCAAGTCGAGATCTAGTTCAAAATCAGAAAATAATCGGAACTTTCGATCCAACCGGAATTTTGTTGGGCATACTTCCTTCACCAACACCTATAGCTATCATTCGTTTTTTCCTATGACTGGCATGCACACAAGAGCTGGCTCTCGAGTAGTGTCCGGGACTTCTCTGCTCAAGCCGGCACACCCAACCGGCACACGTGGCTCCACCATTCGCACTTCGTCCACAAGCCATGATGGTATAAACCACTATTTCTCTTTTGCACTGCAATTGTTTGATGAAATTATTGCTTCATTGTTGAGTGCGCTTTGCCTTGTCTGTCAAGTGTTTAATAAAATTCCAATGAGCTTATCCATCTAGTATTTGATTAAATGTCAATGAGCTTGTATGTCAAGTGTTTGTTTAAATGCATATGAGTACCAGGTGGGTGTCTTTTTCCGTAGGCACTAGTGGTTCTTGTGAATGCAAATTTGTTTGATCTCTTGATGTTCTTCTATCATCATCAATGAACCATTTCAATGATTTACTTCTTGAATTTCTTTGTGTGGAAGATATATCTTACCCTTGTGTTGAGTTTCGAAAATCCACAAGTAAGATCAAATCAAAGTTCACATTTGTTTTTCAAGATTTGTGACTTTTGAATTTGCTCCCATTCACCCCCCTCTAGTCGCTACTCTCGGTCATACATCCATTGCTCAATATTGGTGTGATCCATCGAATAAATAATGGCACAGATGTCTGTGAAATCGTGGAGCAAATTACTTGCATATATGCTTCTACAGTAATTAGAGGCACTGTCTTTGCAAAGGGTGTTGCTGCTTTTGAATTCTTTACTAGCAATAAATCATTAGATTTAATGAGATATTATCAAGGGAGACTGCTTGAAATAGAGTTTTCATAGCCAAAAAGTGTATGCAGCTTGAAGGAGAAAACTTTGCATTAACAATTGTGGAAATCTAAAAAACAACGGAGAAGAACCATTTTGCTACTTGCATGCAAATATTCTCTATTCTTATACTACAGAAGTCACATGTGTTTCTCAGCCATTCAACCCTCCACACAACAAGGCAGCCGTACACTTTTTTTAGTTGTTTTCTCATTCTATTGCATAGCCAGAGACAATGAGGAGGACGATGGTCCACTATCAAGGAGGACAATAAGATCCAAGAGTTATTTCCGTCAAAAACAACAAAAATACAACAATATGCAAGATTTGTGTGCTGTGATGACTCCTCTACATATGGTGGCCATCCTCATAGTTGTACTGCTAGTGATAATATCATCTATTGAGAGCGTCGTTGCCAATGGGATCTTTCAGGTACAGCGCAAATTCCCCTCTCCAAGGGAAAAGATTGCAAAACATAGTTTAGGATGGTCACATGCTCATGATAGGAATCGCCATGCTCGTGTCCTAGCCGCTACTGACATCCCACTTGGCGGACTTGGCCTCATCACCTACAGCGGGTCCGTGTCAATCCACTATTGTCTATGTTAATTTTTGTTTTGTTTATTAGCTGGTAAAGGACTGATGGAACTCGATATAGATTATACTACGCTGAAATCAGGATTGGGACACCGCCTCAGCGGTACTTTGTTCAAGTGGATACTGGTAGTGCCATTTTCTGGATTAATTGTGTATACTGCTACCAATGCCCCCGCGAGAGTGACCTTGGGGTAGAAATTTATATTGTTTCTCTCCATCAGTTGCAAACTTTGTCAGACTTGAATGTTTTGGTCCATGTAGATGTGAAATTCTGAATTTCAATTCTTTGTCGGGGCATACCCTTGTATGCAGTTCAACCTAACGTTGTATGACCCCAAAGAATCATCGACTGCTGACTGGGTACAATGCAAAAATGAGTTCTGCCATGGTCTATATGGGAATGTGTTGCCTGACTGCACAATAGGAAATCCCTGTCCATACAAAATCACATATGGAGATGATGGCTCGACGTTAGGAATGTTTGTCAGTGATCTAGTACAATACAATCAAGTAACTGGGAATGGGCAGACTCAACCAGCCAACACCAGCATTGTATTCGGGTGAGTTGTGCATGCAAACTCATATATAGTTTTATCATTTTGTCGAACTTGATGATCAACCATTGGCCTTCATGATACACAGTGATACTCTAGTTCCTTCTATTACACACGGTATTTCATTGTTTACTTGACACAAGTATGTTTTCTCACAAAAGTGTTTACTTGATTTTTGCCATCCGCCCTAGATAGTTTGTCAAATCCCTTCTTAATTATCATCTGATTGGATACATCTTGTTCCCTATAAAGTATTAAAGGTGACTAATAAGCATTCTTATTCATTATCTTTTAGATATTATCTTACGAAAGTCATTGCATGCATTATTCAATTATCTATGCTAGGAATAAAGGCAACGAACAACTCTCTAGAATTACAATAGAGTAAAGACAAATTAAACAATTAACATCAACATAGTTATAACATTTTTTAACAATGTGGAATAATTTAAAACCCAATTTAATGGTTAAGGTGACAATGTGAATAAATAGTTGTCATGCCCTTTGTAGATGTGGTTATCAGCAAGGAGGAAGTTTGAACACTTCAAATGGTGCAATTGATGGCATTATTGGATTTGCAAAACCTAATACAACAATGTTATCGCAATTAGCTGCTACAGGGAAGACGAAGAAGATATTTTTCCCATTGCTTGGACACCACAAAAGGAGGTGGAATTTTTGCAATTGGCGATGTGGTGGAGCCAAGAGTAAAAACCACACCGTTGTCGGACAATAAGTGAGTCAGGTTTTTATTATGTTTTTGTAGCCTACACACCATTATTCTGTTTATTTTATAACCAGTGAAATTTGTAGGAATATTTTAATTATGCTAAGATTGTTATATCATATTCAACTATCTTTATTGCCTAAACCAGTTATTGGGGGAAATAGTTTTAACCCTAATAGGGGCAAACAAATGCCTTTAGCAAATAAATGTAGAAAAGCCCTATAGCGAAGCACAACATGAAGCATGGAGATGAATTCCTATGTGGAGCTCTGCACGCAAGGCCGAACAACCAAAGACTACCCTTTAGCACTAATGAGGACTCGAAGCCTCAAGAAACCACTCTAAGGGAACCTTTTAAACTATGGGCTCCAGAATGACACTCAAAGCAGTATAACCCCAAGCATGTTTACACAAGGAGTTACCTATATACCCCTACAAAGATCACTTTATATGCTGATACAATCAGTTTAACGTAAAGGGTAATTAGGTATTACCCTATGTATTTTTTCCTACAAATACCCTTCCTGTACAATGTAATACAAACTACATTCAAAGGTTATTATCCTGAACGGAGGCCTCGAACTTGGTCTCAATCATAGTTATACTCTTCGAACCCTTTGATGTTCTTTAATTTGAACCTATTGCGTAATTCTGTATCACACCAATAGTTGACGTCATCCGTGGGGTTCTTAGTTCAAAACTAGCCTCTCTATCATCCAGTCTCCGAGCCATGCCACCGAAGAAGAGCAAGAGCACATCCCCCTTTAAAGGTCCACCATGATCGCAAAGCCAGCAGCTACTAGCAAGCCCATGGGAGTTGTGGAGCACTCCACATCACCCCCACTAGCACATACAATAACGTAAAAAAAACTCAAACAAGACTCCAATAACATGACTCTAAACAAGCAACAAGACTTTGAACTCGGACTCAAACTCAACAAAGTAAAACTGAGATAAAATTTGTGAAAAGAACAATAGGGCTTGGACAACGGAAAAACCAAAACCTACATGAACTCAATGATATTTTTGTGTGGATTTTTCTAGACTCTCGGTAATGGAAAATAGCAAGGGTAAATTGGCGTACTAATAGGACAACCTTTGCTCTGGTACCAATTGATGAGATCTTGGTGTAATTATAGTTGGCCCAATCTTCTAATAGGTTCGATTGACGTGACGAGTGGACATTCATGCTTTACGGCTTCCAATCATCCATCGGAACCCTACAATTGCTTCACCCTCACGTCTAGTCATTATGAACCACACTTTCACGTAGTCGGCATCACCACAAAGCTTTTGATCAGGCAAATCAATCGAAGAACATTGCAATAACAAGGTAAACACAACCTAGATTGCTGATAATAATCTGAAGTACTCGAAGTTGGGGTTTTACAAATCGATATATAGTGAAACTGCGATGGTAGATTAATCTAACCAAAACCCAACCCTAACAATGGCGGTGACCATCTATTTATAGGGTTAACAAGATGTGGGATGCCATCTCTAACATGGGTCATACCCTAGAAACATGGTCGGACAATAAACCTAAAAAGACTCGAATAACCTATTTAGACTCTGACTTGAATTGATCTGGAGTCCCACTCCCGATTGGTATGGAAGTTCAACTCTCGACTAGTTTGGTAGGTCAACTCATGACTAACGTTGATTCTCGACTGGTCTTATAGTCGAATGTAATGCCCGAAATCTACTGATTTCGAGTTTTATTGAAATTCTATATGAAATCAACTTACAAAATGTTCATCACATGACAATCGTCTTACATCAACCAATTTACAAATCAAAGGCTACATTTATTACACTAAAGATAAAATAATAAAAACAACATATGAAAATCTTGCTCCAAGACTTGTTCCTTGACTGGGATAGCTACTTTAGGTCTTCGTCTTCATAGAACTCAGCATGTAAAAGCTTTAATCAACAAGGGTGAGTAGAAAGCATACTCAACAAGCCACCGAATGCAACATAGTGCTAGTATACTATCAACGGATAGGCATATGGCTTGTTTTGTATAAAAGCATGTTTTGCAATTATGCAATTATGGTGAACACATTTGATTAACAAAAGTAAATGACATAAATGCTATTCACTACCTTGAGTAGCACACATGTTCTAACTCGCACAACAACCCGACCATTCACAATTAACCATTCATGTTTAAATCATTATGCTAACTGCGGAGAACATCACTTTGCTCAACCATAATAGTGGGCACGACTTTTCAAAAAGGTTATACTCTGATCATATGTGTAAAAATTTACCCACAAGGCACACACTCATTCCCACACACCATAGTGTGTCGAGCTGACCCATATCACAAGAACTCGTGCCAAAACCCTTAATATAGTCTGTCTCAACACAAGGACAACCACACTAGGTTTCGTCAATGCTCCAATGCATTGGATAATGTAGACCCACTTTTGTGCCACAATGTCTCAGTCATTAGGAGTTTCATGGCACCATCTTTCCTAACTTCATCGACTCCTCCGCTCCGCTCGGTGCATCATGCTGAGAGACCTATACTCCAAGTTAGGTCTTACCCACTAGACTTGTGATTAGTACGGAAATGATTTGCAGCAGATCCTTCAGACTAGTCCTTATATTGCCCCAGGTGTGACCAACCAATGCCCTCACTTACATCATTTTAGAATACCATGAGATGAGACATATCTAGGAAATATAAAATAGAATAAAGTATCCAATCTAGTCTATGCCTCATCTTTAGCATAACTATGCAGGTGTGCTAATACTTAGGCACTAACTAATAGTGTAGTATATTTCAAGGCGACAAGGGACAACAAACCAAAAGCATGGCTTGGGTTACACATCAAGGATAAGGGATCTTATAAAATATAAACTATAGGTTTAATTGGACTAATGCAATTAATAATTTGAAAATATGGGTTCAAGATGTTCAATGAAGGGGTGTGACGTGCCTCTTGCACTTATGGAAACGTTTTAACTCTTGAACGAAGACTTCCAGGTCTTGCTCGAGGTCCTTCAAATCTTGAGGAGCACGAGGCTCTACACGGCATGCAAAACAAGATAAAAACTCTAAGAAAACCAAATAAATAAGATGATGAAATATTATTATTAGTGAATGTATTGATTAAGGAGAATTATGAAACTTGAATGGAATAAATCGGTTATACGATGTGAAAGATATTGATTTTAGAATATCACATTAAATGATGAGACATTTCTTATGAAATTCCTTGGGAATAGGATGAGACGACCTTGAACGGTGTACATGTGATATGGACCAACTATACATTCAAGTATAGCATGATTCTAAATGAATTTAGAAAGTTGAATGGATTGATTTGGAGTTCAAATGGAAAAGATATTAATTTTAGAAGTTCAATTTCATTCACATGAAATGAGAGAACTCAAATGAAAATAATAACCGTGAGATTATTTCTTCAGATTAAATGAGATGTAGGGGCGACTAGTTTTTTTATAGAGGAGGATACGTAGGGGTTAAAGACTCCAAAGATATTAGGTTTTGCCGGTAAACAAGGAAGCGGCACCAAATAAATCGGCTAGGTGGTTCGGGTGGAGGTGGCAGCACATGCGCAACGCGTAGGGCATAACGAGGGCACACATTCGCGCTGAACTGGGGTCAAAGGGGGCTATGGGTTGGCTCAGCTAGAGGAGAGGCGGGAGCTTGAGGGGCAGAGCTAGGAAGAGAAGGGAGGAATGAGGGAGGAGGTTGTGGGCTGGCGGAGGAAGAACACGTGCGCAGGATGTCTCAAAAGAAAGGAAGGAGATATATAATGGAAAAAGAAAGAGAGGAGAGAGAAAAGAAAAAGAAAGAGAGGGAAAGGAAAGAGAAAGAAAATAATTTCATGAAAATTTGGATTTGGGCTTGGTTTTCTTATAAAAATAGATAAGCTATTAAAAGTTTTCAATTTAAAAAACATTGAGGGATTATTGATTTCAAAGGAATAATTCATGGATATTTTAAAGAATATTCGATGATTCAGAAAATTGAGAAATTTTGTATTCACGTCGAAATTAGAAATTCCGAACTTGAACACAAAATAATGGATGAAAATAGATAATAGATTCCTCTGCATTTACGATGGAAAAATATAGAGATGGTCGAGAATAAGGATTTCAGACTCGATTGGAAAGAAAAAATTATTTAATTACATTTTTGATAAAAGTTATTCATTGAAATATTATGGATTGCTATTCTAATTGCAAAAACCTTAATGAAATCAAAACCTATATTGATTTGAGGTGGGAGAAATTTACTACAATTCCTCTAGCCAAAATCGATTTGGTTTATATTATTTTATTGAAATTATTTATCATGCATTTTATTCACACAACATTCCTGTTGAAACATATTTTATTAATTAACATTAGAATTTTTTGATGAAGTAATATTGATTATATCTTAATTAATTCCATTGCACCAAAAATACTGGAATTTTTTTGCGGCGCAATTTAGAGCAAGGAGAATGTTAAGAAAATACAACCACTGTGTTTTATTTTTAAACGAAATTTTTAAGCCCATATTTTAGTTTTGTTATTTATCATTTTACATTGAATCACTTTCTTGAATTTCATTTATTATTTTCATTATTTTATTTTAACCCCCGATGAAAATCAGGGCGTTACATCAAACTTTGTATCTTCTTGATCGTCACAGTCTCATGGTTGGTGGACAACTGAGTGGTGTAAGTGGCCGACCGATTGGTTAGTGGACAAGTGGTCCGATTGCCTAAACATCCTGGTCGGTAGTTCTGATCTTCTCTTGTTAACTCGACTATCTGATCAAACGTCTCTTCTGTGATATTCCTAGTTATAATACAATCATAACCCAAACTTAGTAGTACTCCATTCATAGAAGAACTTGTTTGAGTAGCGAGGGGAAAATTCACCTGACAATTAAGTTGATGGACTTGAGCAAGAGTCATTGGTCCTTGATATTCAAGTATGGTTGTATCCTTAATTAGTAGTGATGAACTCATCACATTCTCATGAAAAACACCATTCTGAGCAACAAACACTTTTCTCTCTTCTCTATTATAGAAATAATGTACTTTAGAATAAACAATCTAGGATGCCTCCCAATCCATATATCATATGGTGTCTTCTCTACTGAATTAGATGGAACTCTATTTAACGTGAAAGCGATAGTTTCAATTGTGAGTCCCTAAAATGATAATGGAAGATCAGTATAACTCATCATCGAATGGACCATGTCCAACAAGGTACGGTTCATCCTCTTGGACACATCATTCCACTGAGTTGTGCCGTGTGGAATCAGGTGTGGAACAATTCTACACTACTTTAGATCAATATGTACAATGGCCAATAACTCATTAAACTCATGGCTCATATATTCACCATCACGATCAGATCACGGAAATTTTATTTTCTTGCATGTATGATGTTGTATTTCATTTTTGAACTCCTTGAACTTTTCAAAGTATTCCGACTTATGCCTCATTAAGTAGATGTAACCATATGTACTAAAGTCTTCGGTAAAAGTGATAAAGTATGGAAAGCCACCTCTAGTTGTATGACTCATCGGTACACATACATCAATATGTACACAGGCCAATTACTCATTTGACCTCTCACTTTAACCAGTGAAAGACAACTTTGTCATTTTGACAAATGAACAAGACTCACATGTGTCAAATGATGCAAAATCAAATGACTCCAAAAGCCCATCTCTATGGAGCTTCTGCATGCGCTTCTCGTTTATATTATCCAAACGATAATGCCAGACATACGTAGGAATAGGTCTCGTCACATAGCAAATGCATTTATTTAGCCAAGACTTTCTCGGTTCATGAATCTGCTAGTTATCCTGATGTATCAGATCTATCTAAGGCTGCATTGCTCAATTCTCTTAGTTAGATCTACTATGTAAATCGTGTGTGTGCTAGACCTATTGGTGAGATAGACTCTTCTTGTTGCCTTCAACCTTGTACTATCTTGGTTTAGAACATCGCTTCATTAGAGTTCTAGCCGATGAAGTATCATGGTTATGAGAGTGTCATCACAATCCAAAATGATTGAGTCATACCAGCCAACTACCAACGTCATCGGCTAGAGGCATGGATCGGTATTAGATTATGAGTTGATTGGATTTATTCAACATTGGGAGAAAGAAAGTAACTCATTTCATGATTATCATGCACCGATCCCCATGGTGACACGATGGCAAGGGGGTCCACGGAGGGATGAGTTAGGCAAAAGGATCTCTTCTCTAGTCCAGATGTCTGGTCCCCCTATGATTAGTAGAGGAGGAAACCATCTAGATAAATAGAATAAGACATAGTAAGGATCTTTTAGTAAAGTACATAGCATCATGAAATTATTATGATGAATGCAGCAAATAATGTAGGAAGTGCATAATGACTAACACGCAATACCAAAACAGATGTTGTACTAACCATAGCAAGTGACCACTATAGTAAAATCGAAGACTTTCAACGGCTTAATAAAATTTTCGTCATTTTTTCCTAAAACCGACGAATGAAAAATAAATTTTGATGGCTAACTTCCTGACGGATGAGGCTAACTTCCATCGGCTTTGGATGACAAAAGATAAGTGTTCTGCTATAGTGGACTATAGCAATTGAACAATAACATAGTATGACATACAATATCAAACTATAATGTACAATGTTATTTATCATGGATCTCTAGTTGTTGCATCGACATGAGCCATCCTGTGATGCCTCCAGCACACGTGTAACCACTTTTGTGGCACCTCTTACATGTCAATTGCTTGACTCTCTTGACAATAGAACCTGCTTCGGTTACACCAATGACAATTTATGTGCAAAAAACACACTTATTAACAAGTATCAACACTGATTTAACATTTTGTGTATTAGTGCAGTAGAGCATCCTTTTGTCTAAACTTTTAATGTTTTTGTTTGAATATGTTTCCCCATATTCTAGTAACATAAATTTAATATTTACTCATTCCTAGGACTATGCGTGGGAACTTCTACTATTCTGGTTAATGTTGTTAGCTGCAATATAAAAAATATCACTACAACGTTGAATGGACATAACAATATATAATTTGTGATAGTTTACCTTTTCTTGGCTATTAATACACAGATTGATGGTAGGCTACACTTTTCTTATGATCATCTGGACTTGTTTTTTCTATTCACACTTGGTGCACACTAACATTGATCCATTCTTTGATTTGGCCGCTAAACAGCAAGTATCACTACAGCGTGAACCTCATGTCAATTGTTGTTGGTGGTACCGTACTTGAACTTCCAGCAGACATCTTTGAAATAAGCGAAACAAAGGGTACTATTATTGATAGTGGCACGACAATGGCGTACCTTCCAACGATTGTTTACAACGAAATAATTCCCGTGGTATGATAGTAAATAACTTGCTTTTATTTCAATGGACAATTGTATATGTGCATTAACTCCCTTTATAGATTAGTTCACAATGAATTGCAGATATTTGCTAAGCACCAGGATATAAAGTTGCGTGATTATGATGATTACTTTGGCCAGTGTTTCCAATTTAATGACAGGTATAGTCTACAATGCAGAATCTATAACTTTTATAACTAATGGGAAAATTACTCACATGTCATTATAATTTTTAGAAATTGCCTATATGTCACTGTCAGTGACTGTGGCGGTCCCCATTTGTCAGTGACACACCGATGGCATATTGGCAAACCGTGAAAATTGTAATGGTACGGAAAAAATTGACCCATAACTAATTCACCTATATATTGACAAGAGAAGGTTTGACACTTCGATGCTAGTTATATTCTGCAACCGAAGCCACATCAGCCTAGCTATTTGGACTAACTTGAATATGGTAGCCTATTTTATACTATTATCCTTTTCATTTTATTGTACAAGTTTTAACTAAGAGGTGCTATGCTTAGAGTACAAAAACATATAAGTTGATTCTCATCCTTAAAATTATCAATGTGAGACTAATCCAACTATAATACATCACACACTTCTACAGACAAGATCATCAGTGTTGGGTCAAAATCACTGCCAGTGATGGGTTTTGAACCGTCACTAATTTTAGTTAGAAGTGATAGTCCTTGACAATTAGTGACGGTTCTGGAACCGACACTAATAGCCACATGGATGCTAGAGGCTGACTAAGCATTCACCAACCACAAGATATTTCTCTCTTCTCCATCTGTTCTGGTTGGGCCGATGCCTGGTGAAACCTTGCTCTTGTACATCGCTGCCACCACCTAGGTGATCAACACCGCCATGGTCCTCGAGCGCCCAGAAGAGGGACATGCCTATCCAGCTCAAAGGCCAATGTATTTCATATTTGAGTTACTTGGACTGTAAAAAGTTCGGTACCATCAGGTTCAGAAGCTCATATACATCGTCCTTATCACCACCCGAAAGCTCAAGCATTATTTTTAAGATCACTTATTATAACATGTTTGTGGTGGTGATAGCTGATATGAACCTTAACTGTTAGACTTGTAATATATGGGACTTACACAATGACACAAGATATATTGGATTAATTGCGCATGGATTGACACCAGCTCCTAACAGTTGGCTCACTTTATTTTTATGATTACAAAGTACACAAGTAATTAAATGTACTGAATTAAATTGTTGTTTTTATGACTATTGTTTTTATGAAAAATGTGACGTTTGATGTTTCAAAATAGACATGCATATGACCTGTCTTAAATAAGATGGTTGTAGTTAAACGATTAGTGATTTCAATGGCCATTAATTTGTGTTCGAAGCTTCTTATACATTAAAGATGTTTGTTTCATTATCTGCATACATGAATGAAATTTCCGTAGACAAATATAATTAATAATCCTGAAATGATTTTGTTTTGTTATAATATGACTATTTTGTAATTCTTTGTGCAGTGTGGATTTTGTATTTCCAAATGTCACATTCCATTTCAAGGATGATCTTGCTTTGAATGTGTATCCATATGATTATCTTTTAGAAATTGAGGTATCATACCACTTCATTGTCTTTCTATAAAAGAAAAAGTCAACTTACTTTATTGTACTACAGAAAATACAGAAAATCCTATTAGTGGCAAGTGATAACCTTTATTAGTGATAGATAAGTCTCTCGTCACTATTATCATGTCAATGATATAACATCATTCATGATGGGTGTTTACCCATCAACTTTAGCGACAGATGACAATATTCACCCGCCACTAAAGGCTCCTATCGACTGACCTACTATGATTTTTTAGTGACAAGTCATAATATCACATGTCAATAATATTATATTCATTTAAAAAAAATAGTTTTTAGACTTCATCCTGAAGCAAAGCACATCTAGCACATTACATTCCAAAGTACTTCACATACAATTCATCACACAATGAAAACAAAGTTTCACAACCAAATTAATATCACATATATTAACTTATAATGTGTTATCTCGAACAAAATTTCATGGTTAAAGAGGAGTACAAGGTGAACATAAAAGAGGCAGCAAAACTAGATATGTACAGCCTTAACAAATTCATGGTGGGTAGACAAATATCCAATGCAGAGATTCTCTCTGTCTACCCACCATGAATTGATTTAGGATATACGTATCTGGTATTGTAGCCTCTTTTATGGTAACCCCGTACTACTTCTCCTAGGTTTACACCACATACATGATAGCCTCAAATGGACCATTATTGATGTTAAGATGGAAGATGCATACTATGCCAACTTCTAACGCACTATCTCAAAGAAATTGACTAAAACATGTAGTTAGGTAGCACCGTCCATCCATGGATTTATGCACACAATTGGGACTACCTTAGTGTTGGCGTAAAAGATTACGCTGATAGGTTTGAGGAAACTAGGTTAAGGTGGAAAGCTTTTCTCAAAGGATGTATTCTTGGATCTCGAGTTCTGTCCCTTGTACAACACGGGGGAGAAGGTATTTATAGTGGAGCCGTACACAAGACCAATACCCTCTCAGCCCCCAGTCTTACATTCGTCATACAACTCCCATACCCCTAATCAGAAGGGATACGGTCATAACGACTTTGCTAGTCATTCAGTGACATGGATACAGGGCCTAGCGTGATGGTTTGCACGTGCGGTCTTGTCGTATACCTAACCCGACTAGACCACTACCGACCTTCTCGTCACGCTCCACAAGGACTGCTTGATGTCACAGTTGACGCACTCCTGCTTTAGTGGTTGACGTTCTGCCTTGACTGGCTCCGTGGATCCCCCTCAGGGCCTCGGTACGGTTGTGTTCGAGGTCGTCTTCTAAGGCTTTGGACCTTCGAACGGGGGGCCGAAGTGTTTGGGGTCGAAGGCCTCCGGTTTAGGGCAGGCACCGCACCGGAGCTCGCTTTGACCCGAAGGACTAAGCCTCCTCAGAACCCACCTTCGGCCCTGAGCCTGACCCAAAGCGTATCCCATCGATCTCTGTACTGCTCTTTGGGCCCATATGGCCGTAAGCCGTGATATTCATGATGACCGTTAACCTCGCTTGGAATACTGCTGGGATTATCTCCCCTAACACTTAGACCCTGCTGCTACCACTTGAATCTTAGTGTTGGTATGCTAGTGTAGGTGAGATGTGATGTACTTCTCACAGTACAACCTTGAAACGTACTATAACATTAAAATTTAAATAAAGCTAGTTAGACAAGGCTATTTGTATACATGATCTAGTTAACCACTGACATGTGCAAATAACTTTCCACTGACTTCTTATTGATTATCGTGTTATTTATTGTGTGTACATATAACCGAATCTTAGAGGATAAACCTGTAGAGATGTCTTGCAAGAGAGCCTTCCTTGCTAGAGTTACATTTGTTGGATTGCCAAAATAACAGATGTGCTTCAATTGCTCCATTTGGTCGATGTGGACCTCCCTGGATATCTGCTTCCCCTCCTCTCTAGAACATTGCTAGGGCTCTCCCATGACATTATAATGAGACCATGTTAAGCACATAAATAAAACATGTATGTCTAGTAAGTAATGCGAGTTCTACATTTATATCACTATCGTTGTCCTCTACTTTTAAGATCATTGGAGTCTTCACATCACAAAAGTTAGTGTAAAATTTGTCCATAACTATTGTTGGCGTAAAAGATTACGCTAACAGGTTTCTGTAGAAAAGAAACTAACAAACGAAGTGTTTGTGAAGCAAACTGTTCTAAGCCTCCGAAAGGATAATAGCTTAGAATAGTTCGAAAGTGTGTATTGAATCACTTGTATTCGGTCCCTATTACAGGGTGAAATGGGGGGTATTTATAGGCTTAAGCATTAAGGAAAAGACCTATTTACCCCTCTATTACAACCGACATTAAGGAAACTATTCGGTTTCCTTAATAGGGCTAAAATGGTAAAAGACTAATCTAATAAGATAGAAGATAAGTCTTCCATCTTAGCTGGCAGAAAAGATCCTGAAGGGCTTTGGTTCGAAGACATACTTCGAACCAGTGTCTGTCTTCAGGCTTCGAACCAGGTTCTGGGCATCTTCGAAGATGGTCTTCGGACAATCTTCGAACTGGTTGACTGTCTTCATGCTGCTTTGGCAATAACCCCGAAGATGAGATATTTTCCCCCAACAGTAGCCCCTCGAATACGCTTCTCCGTTTGACCTGTAACGTTTAGGAGAGTAGTATACACAAGAAAAGTATTCATGCGTAGGGGTTAACAGATTTATATCATCTCCGAACTATGTGGAGATAAATGCTTCGGATTAGCATTCGAAAGAGTTACATTCGAAGTAACTTAGAAGTGTCTTTAGAAAGACCGAAGACTTTTTAGACTTAGAAAAAATAGCCGTTAACCTGTTTCTTCTAACAGAAGTTAAACGATCCGTTATTTTCGGAGGAAAATAACGGGCAGGAATGCGAAAGGTCAGAACTCAAACGGTAACAAACGGAAAATTTAGGCTATAAATAAAGAGCCCAAAACTTACCCGATTACCTTTTCACCGTTTCCTCTCAGTCAAAAGCTTTGTGAGCCCCTTGAGTTCTTGAGCCCTAGCCTTTGAGTTCCTGAGCCCCTTGAGTTCTTGAGCAACCGAACGATCTTAATGGTGAAGACCAAAGGATCTGCGCCTCCTTCGGCTTTGGCTCGGCAGCAGGCAGCCGCAGCAGCAGCAGCGGCGACATTGGCGGCGGCACCCTCGATGCAGGCGGGATCATCCATGGCGGCAGGGGGGAGAAATCCCCAAATCCCCGATGACCAAGGTCTGTGTCCACCTTCGACTAAATATTTGGATCAGTCTTTTGAGTTGGGGCCTTCTACCTGCAAGAGAGAATCTTTGGCAATCACAGCAGGGGGAAAGATTAGCAATGGGGTTATGGTTCGAAGGCCGGGCAAAGAATCAATTCCATCACCAAGACCCGGAGAGGTTGTAGTGTTCGAAGCTTTTTTCGAAGCAGACTTAGGCCTCCCTGCTGTGGATTTCTTGGCCGAAGTTGTTGACCTGTTTCATGTAACCCTCCCCCAGCTATCTCCGAATGCTGTAGCTAGATTAGCTATCTTCGAGTGGGCGCTGAGAGCCGAAGGTTGTGAGGGGAGGGCTGAAATCTTTGCTGCACTGCATAGAGCGACTTGTCAACCGAAAACCTTCGTAGGCTCCGGAGGTGAGAAAGTGGTGGTTGCCTTCGGAAGCATTAATTTTAGGCTTCGAGACGAATATGCTCTGCAATTCCCTGCTAAGGCCATCAATGCTAGATGGTACACTGATTGGGTACTGAGGTGGTTTTATGCCGAAGTCGGAGCTAGCAGTCCTCTGGCTGGGCCTCTCAAAGAAATCCGATTCCGGAAAGAAGCCCTAGTGCAACCTGACGAAGGCCAGCTCGAAGCCCGCCTGAACCTGCTTGAAAAAGTTAGCCGAAGGCTCAGTATGCGAGACTTGGCTGAGGAATTCATCGGTCTTCAAATTCCTCCACTGATGGCCAACTGGCCTATCATCTTCGAAGATGACTCCGAAGGCGGCCTTCGCAAAATCAATTATACTTCGAGCCCTGCAGGTAACTTCGAAACCAACATGCATTGTACATATTTACTTCGAAGAAAGACTAACTCAAATTATTTTTTAGCTTCTTCAGACCCTATTACATCAGAGCAAATCGTAAGGGCTTCGGAGAAGATTCTGGGTGCTCCAACTCCGTCGGAAAAAGAATGGCGAATCAAATTAGTCGGAAGTTGGGAGCGATTTAACAGAGTATGGGGAATGCTGGAGTTAACTCCACCCCCTCTGATGGATTGGGTGCCTCAGGAGAAAGGCCCCAAGAAAAGAGTAGCTGAAGCCGGAGCTTCAAGTTTAGCAAAAACTCCGGTGAAGAAGGTGGCTCGGAAGCCAAAGAATCTCGCACCTTCGGATCCTGCTCCTTCAAGCTCAAGAACCTCACTTTCTGGTTCTAAAGAGGATGAAGGTACTTTATTAGTGAAATTAATTGATGAAGATGCAGCTCAACGAAGTATTCACATTGAAGATACTGCAGGTATACCGGAGCCCCAAACCAACATCGAAGAAGTAAGAGCTCCGGATACCCAAGATGAACAGATCGAAGCCCCTATGGGTGGAGATGAAGCCGAAGTTCCTGCAACTTCGGTTGTGGAGGAAAGGGCTGATCACGGAGATGCTCCGACAGCGGAAAATCTAACTGCGGAGTCAGATGATGACTTCACTTTTGATCCTCCGATCAGTCCAGTACTCGATCTCCCGGAGAATGTTGAAGGTAAATTTTTGCATAATTCTTATCAATTTCTGCAAAATTATACAATGTATAATATTTCGGTATTTGCAGAGCCTCCTGTTGTCGAAGTATCTCACGAAGATATAATTCAAAGGCCTTCGACAACTTCGGAGCCACGCCCGGAGGTTACTCAACAAGGGCCTGGAAGAGGTAAAAGGCACATAGAGCCTCCTCTTACTCAAGGATCGACTTCATCTGAATCGACAGATGAAAGTGAATCAACCGAGGGGGGGCCATCTTCAGAAATTCCAAGAGCCTCGGAAGAACTCTCCGGACCTTCGCTAAGCAGAGCTGACCAGAAGGCTTTAGAAATGCTTCCTCTCATAACTCCTTTTTTGGAGGAGAAAACCGGACTTGGGACTTTGGTTAAACCTTTGGGTCAAGCCAGTCGCAAAGTCGGGGAAACAGAACTAGTAGCCCTTTTAAGCAGAGCGAAGGGCCCGGAGCTTAACCTGGCTATAGAAAGAGCAGCTTATCAGGTATAAAGCATCTTCGAAGCAAATAGCAAATTATATATGAATAATTTCTTATTTCAGTTTTTCTTTTTTCTTAGCAAGCAGTCTTAGCCCGCGCTGCGGCTTTATCGAGTGAAAATGAAATTGCTCAACTTCGGGAAGAGAACGAAGCTCTTCAAAGAAATTTTAACTTCTCCGAAGGTCGAGTAGCTCAGATGGATAACGTAATACTAGCAGAGCGAAGGGCTAGGCAGAGCTTGGAGGCTGCGAAGAAAGAGCTCGAAGCGGAAAGAATTGTGCTTCGAGCAGAGATTGATAGACTGCGGACGGAGGATGCTGCGAAGGGGTCCGAACTTGTAAGGCTACAAGAAGAGGCTGGCCAACTCAGGACTCAAAAGAATGCTTTGACTACGGAGAACGCTAGAATCTCCGGAGTTTTAGCAGAAACGACTTCGACCAAGGATGTGCTTATTGAGGAAAGGCTTAAGTCTGAGAAGGTGGCTTCGGAGGTCATCGAACAGATGTTAGGTGTCTTGGAGTACTTCGGTACTACTGGATCACTACCTTCGGATGATAATGTGACTCTGCTGCGCCGGTTAAAGAGGATCCAAGGAGCAGCGAAGCAAATGAAGACGGCAGGCATGCGTTATGGAGAACTCTCCTGACAAGTGTCTGCCCTTGGATTACTTCGTTACTATGAGGATTTGGGCCGAGTAATTACTCCGAGCGCAGAGGGCTCCATCATCTTCAACGATGCAAGACTTCTGACTCCTTCCGAAGGCGTGGCTGCCGCCTGGCGAGCCTTTCAAACTTCATGGAGAGCCGAAGGTCGATCTGCGATCAAGGCTTGGATTGATGAAGGCCAACGCCAGAAGCAAGTTCGGAGCTAAGCTTCGAGCAGTCAACCTCCTTCGAACCCGCAGGTTTAGGAATATTTTAGGATTTCTAATCATGTAAAGCTTTATGCTTGTAAACATTTATCAATGAAAATCTTGTTTATCATATTTTTAGGCTTTGCCTCTTATGGAAGATATCGAAGTGTTAGAGCTTAACAGCGAACTTCGCTCACTGTGGAACACCTTCGAACTTCTAAAGAGTTATAAACGTCCTCGATTTCTTATTCCTCGAGATGACTCCGGCGTTATTGCGCCCGAAGTAATCAAAGACGTATTGTCTTATATTAAAGAGGAAGATAAAGAGGTTGAGGCAAACACCTCATCTTCTGAAGACACTAATTGGTCCGAAGACGAAGGTGAAGCCCAAAATAAAAGATCTGAAGATCTTAGAAGCTGGGAAAGAAGCCCCGAGCGGCTTCGAACTTGGGCCGAGCTTCAACAAGAGCAGAAGGATTTTAGAGCTTCGAAGGGGAGGAAAAGAGTTAAACGTAAAGTTCTTAGAACTTCCGATGTTGGAACTAGTCGTTCCACCCCTAGCTCTCGGGACCGAAGAGGTCTCCGATTCCTTCTTGGTATAGATACCAATTTTTCATAGTGTAATCTGTAAATACATTTATTTCAATAATGAATGCCGATTTAAAATTGTCTCCATATTTACTAGCCCCTCTTTGGGTATAAGCAACTTCGAACTGTATTCAAAGATGGTTATGCGCAAAGAAAAAAACTTCGGAGTACAATTTTTTGGGGGTTCGGAGCCCCTCTGTCATTTAAAGATCTTTTGAAATCTTATGAAATGTCTTCGACTTTTTGTAGTCAGAAGAATGGTAACTTGGTACCTTTGTTTAACGAAAGAAATCAATTGAGATAACTTCCAGGACACTTTAGTGTCTTAAAAAATTTGTCACTTTGGACTTATATGAACAGACATTCGAAGCTCATGGCTCAAATGTTGTTTTGCTTTAGCCACCTTCGGCTGTTTTTGCAGGAGTCTACCAGCCGGAGCTTGGACTTCGCAGAATTTGGCCACCTTCGGCTCTTTTTTGCAGAAGTCTACCAGCCGGAGCTTGGACTTCGCAGAATTTGGCCACCTTCGGCTCTTTTTTGCAGAAGTCTACCAGCCGGAGCTTGGACTTCGCAGAATTTGGCCACCTTCGGCTCTTTTTTGCAGAAGTCTACCAGCTGGAGCTTGGACTTCGTAGAATTTGGCCACCTTCGGCTCTTTTTACGGATGTCTGCAAGCTGCAGCTTGGACTCCGCAGATTTTGGCCACCTTCGGCTCTTTTTACGGAAGTCTACCAGCCGAAGCTTGGACTCCGTAGAATGTGGTATTGGCTCTTTTACGGATGCCTACAAGCCGAGACTTGGGCTCCGGATGGATTTCAGCCACCACACCGGAGGCTTCGACTTTATGGGTACGAAGTCCGGAAATACAGCCCAGCTTAATGACACTTCCCTCTCAGTCAACTTCCGTTCCAGCGCGTCCGCTCGGGAAGCTAGGAGTCGACAAGGGGAAGGCAACTATCAGGGTGTATGCTTTATTAATTTAGAGTTGATTACAAGCGAATTACAAGGAGCCCTTATGCGAAGTATCGCTTTAGGTGCTCCGCATGCCAAGTATGTGCTAACTCTTCACCTTCTAAATTAGCTAATTTAAATGAACCAGGGCGCCCCGAGCGGACGATTAGATATGGACCTTCCCATTTATTGCCTAACTTCCCTGGTGCTATAATGCTTCGTAGAACAAGATGACCCGGCCTTAACTCGCTGAGCTTAACCTTCGGGTCATACCAAGTCTTCGTCTGCTGATGATACTTTGATAAATTAGCTACAGCCCGAAGTCTTGTTTCTTCTGATAAGTCTAACGAAGCTTGTCTTTCTTCTTCGATGTCTGGTTCGGTGCTGCGAAATGAGCCCCCTTTGAGCTCCGTTGGAGTCATAGCTTCATCTCCGAATAGTAATCTGAACGGAGTAAAACCTGTGGACCTTGTTTGCGTAGTCCGAATGGACCACAGAATCTTCGGAAGCTCTTCGGTCCACAGTCCCTTTGATAATCCTACTATTCTTCGATTTAGCCCTGATAAAATATTTCCATTGGCTCGCTCAACGGCTCCATTCGACTGAGGATGTCTCACTGCAGCAAAACATAGTTGAATGCCTAGGTCTTCGCAAAACTTCCTGAAGGGTTCTGCGTCGAACTGTGTTCCATTATCAACTGTGAGATATCTAGGCACTCCGAACCGGCAAATAATGTTCTTCCAGAAGAATTTCTGTACATTGTTCGAAGTGATAGCTGTTAAGGGCTCTGCTTCTACCCACTTAGAAAAATATTCAATAGCTACCACTGCGAACTTCAGATTTCCCTTTGCTAACGGAAAGGGACCAATTAGATCCATACCCCATCTGGCCATAGGCCATACCGGAGCTATGACTTGAAGAGCTGTTGGTGGGCGATGACTCCGTCGACCCATCCATTGGCATCCTTGACAAGTGCGGACCAAGCTCTCCGCATCAGCTGTTATTGTGGGCCAATAAAGCCCCTGGCGAAGTGTTTTTCCTGCCAGTGCTCTAGGGGCTAAATGGCTTCCACAAAGGCCTTCGTGAATTTCTCGAAGAATTTCTTGGCCTTCGGCTTGAGATATACATCGGAGTAGAGGGGAGCATACTCCGGCCTTGTATAATATACCGTTGATTAACTGATAGTTTCTTGCTCTGAGCTTTAATCTTGACAATTGGGGCTCTTCGGGCAAATTTGTTCCTCCTTGCAGGAGTTCTATGATCGAATCTTTCCAATCTGCACTAGGAATGCAAAGAATCTCCGCAGAGGCAATTTGTGGGACCGAAGGTACATTGAGCTCCTCATAGAAAGCTTCGTCAGGCACATCCACAGCTCCGGCTGCAGCCTTCGCTAAAATATCCGCTTGCACGTTTTCAGCTCTTGGTATACTCCGAATGGAAATACCCTTGAAATGTGCTTCGATCTTGCGAATTTCTTCTAATACTTTGCAAGCTGTGGATGTCGGACTTGAAAACTTTTGTCTACGTGCCCTGCTACTATCTGAGAATCTGTTTTTATAATTATCCTTGTAGCCCCTAGAGCACGTGCTTTCCGGAGTCCCAATAAAATCCCTTCGTACTCCGCTATATTATTGGTATACTTAAAGTTGAGTCTTGCGGAGTACATTGCTCTTTGCCCTGACGGTGAAATCAATACTGCTCCAATGCCTGCTCCGGATGCTTGGAAAGCCCCATCGGAGTAAATGATCCAAACTCCGTCATCTGATTTCTCTGGAGTCAACTTCGCAGGTGGAGTCCACTCTGCTATGAAGTCTGCTAGGACTTGAGATTTGATAGCTGTCCTTGCCAGGAAAGATATGCCGAAGGGTGCTAGCTCTACTGCCCACTTTCCAATCCTTCCAGTGGAATCTTTGCTTCGGAGCATATCTCCTAAAGGATACGAAGTTGGTACAATTACATTATGAGCCAAAAAATAATGTCTTAGCTTTCTCGAAGCCATTATCAGAGCATAAACGAACTTTTCAAGTTCGGAGTATCTTGTCTTCGCTCCTGACAATGCTTCGGATACAAAATAGACAGGATTTTGGACCAACTTCCCATTGATATCTGCTTCTCTGACAAGGACTGCGCTGACAGCTGAACCTATAGCTGCGAGATACAGGAGTAGGGTTTCGTCCGCAATAGGCACCGTGAGTGTAGCAAGATTGCTGAGATAATCTTTAATATCTTCAAAGCTTTTCTGACACTCCGGTGTCCATGCAAAATCTTCGGACCCTTTCAAAGCTTTAAATATTGGCAAGCTCCTCTCCGCAGACCTTGATAAAAACCTGCTAAGTGCGGCCAGACGTCCAGTCAGCTTTTGCACTTGCTTTAAATTCTCCGGAGGAGCCATCTTCTGCAGCGCAGTTATTTGAGTAGGGCTAGCTTCAATTCCCCTGCTTGAAACTAAGTACCCTAACAACTTTCCAGCCTTAGCTCCGAATACACATTTTTCGGGGTTAAGACGGATCCCACATGCCCGAAGGCTATTGAGTGTTTCTGCTAAGTCTAGGCTATGTTGGTGCTTTAAAGCACTCTTTATTACAATATCATCCATATAGGCCTCTACATTGCGGCCTAGTTGATGACCTAGAGCCTTAGCAACTAATCTTGAAAAAGTAGCCCCGGCATTTCTTAGGCCGAAGGGCATTCTTACATAGCAGAAGACTCCCGAAGGAGTTACAAAGCTCGTCTTGATTTCATCTTCGCGCTTCAACCATATTTGATGATAACCAAAATACGCGTCAAGGAAGCTTAGTAACTCCGAACCTGCAGTGGAGTCAACTAGTTGATCAATTCGGGGCATGGGGTAGGGGTCACGTGGGCACGCTTTATTCAGGGATGTGAAATCAATGCACATGCGCCACTTCCCGGAAGACTTCTTCCTGACGAAGACTGGGTTGGCTAACCATTCTGTATGGGCCACTTCTCTGATAATCCCAGCCTTCAACAGTTTTTCAACTTCGTCCTTAGCTAGAGCAGCTCTCTCTGCGGACATCTTCCAGAGCCCTTGTCGAACAGGCCGGGCCTTCGGGTTTACAAGCAAACTGTGCTCAATAATATCCCGATCGACTCCGGTGATATCTTCGTCAGACCAAGCGAAGACATCCAAATTTTCTTCTACGACCTTTTCCAAGGAAGTTGCAACTTCAGGAGGTAAATCTTTACCAAATTGAAAAGTGTATTCTTTACCATCTTTGACAATGACCTTTGTTGCAATCTCTCCTTCAGGGCTTGGTCTTGGAGACGACTTCTTCGAAGCTTCGGAGGAGGCTGAAAAAATTTCTTCATTATTTTGAACACTGTTTACTTGCCTCGGATCAAGAGGAGGACCGTGACCATATTCTGCCCTCCGAGCCACGGCTTGATCTCCGAAGATTGTCAGGACTCCTGATTGTGTGGGTATTTTCATGCACAAGTAGTTGTGATGCGCCACAGCTCCGAACTGATTCAACATGCCCCGTCCGAAGATGACATTATAAGCATACGGGGCATCTACCAAATCAAAGATAACTTCTTCAGTTCGGGCTAGTAAACCTTCTCCGAAGGTTACTTCCAGGCCTATCTGGCCAAGTGCATCAAGCGGAGGTCCTGCGAAGCCTTGCAGAGGACGAGCCGCTGGGAGGAGATGCTTCCGGGAAATGCATAACTGATCGAAGGCTTGTACAAAGATGATATCTGCTGAGCTACCTCCATCAATTAGCACCCTTCGGACTTCAGTCCCTGCAATATCAGCAGTAATAACCAATGGATCTGCATGCGGGAACTTGATACCAGCTGCATCCTCCGCAGAGAAAGATATTGGAACATGAGACCACTCCGGCATTGCAGCTGCAGATGACGAAGTCCCAATGTGGCCTACTTCTCGAACGTACTCTCTTCGCTGTCTCTTGGACATGCTTCCGAGGGTACCTCCTCCGGAGATAGTGAGAACTACTCTCTTTCCTCTATCTTGCCCTTCCTCTTGCTTCGGAGGTGGCATAACATTGGCCACCGGAGGGTGCCTTGCAGCATCAAAATTTTCTATCCGCGCCACAGCCTGGACCGGCTCCGGGCGCATTGCTGCTGCTGGACTTCGGTCGGTACTACCTCGACCCGAAGTTCTTTCCAAGTATTCTCCCCTTAGGGTAAGGATAGCCTTGCAAGTGTCAGTTGCATGGCTTCGATTCTCTCCATGTATACAGCAAAAAAGGGTCTGGCCCTTGCCAGCCGTTTTCCCTGGCGGCCTCCAGCCGCTGGACTTGTTCCCCGCAGACTGTGGAGCTCTTGGTGCAAACTTCTGTGGGGGTGCAATGTTCAAAACTTCAGAGCGAGGGTGCTTTTGCCCTCTTCTTCGATCATGTTGCACTTCGAAGACTGGTTCTTGCGGCTGTGCCGAAGTCTTTACCTCTGCTTTAACTTCTTGCAATATTGTCGAAGTAGCAGTAGTCCTCCGAAGCCAACCTTCTTCTGATCTTGCATACTCCTCGAAGTATGACATCAGCTGTGATACTGTGGTGATGCTCTTCCGATGCAATTTATCCAGAAGGCCTTTATGACTGACGCCTTCCCGAGCCGCATCAACCACCGAGGATGTGGACAGCCCTCGAATTTGCGACTTCGTGTGAGCGAAGCGCTTGAAGTACTGCCTCAATGTTTCTCCGGGGAGCTGTTTCACTTGGAAAAGGCTTCCTGTTGACATGGGAGGCACGAAGGTGCCTTGAAAGTTACTTATAAACTTCCTCTTCAACTGTGACCACGAAGTGATTGATCCTGGCTTTAAAGACCAGAACCATCTCAACGCCACTCCTTGAAGAGCTAACGGGAAGCACTTCGCCATAGTTTCTCTGTCTCCGCCACTAGCCTCAATCGCTAGGGCATAAGAACGTGCAAACTCACTAGGATCTTCGTCTCCGGCATATTTGGAGAGCTTCGAGGTTTTGAACTTCGGATCGAAGCGAACCTTCTGCAGCTCAGGATGCAACGGAGATTCATTGTCGTAAGAAGCGTTCTCCGGGGCTTCGGAATAACCAAGATCGTCGTCTTCGGGCACTTCGGGGATAGCTGGGGTGGCTTGAGAGCGAAGCCTGTTCGCAGCCTCTTGTCGCCACCTCGCTACCTCAGCTTGAAGGTTGGCCATTTGAGTGGCCATATCTCCAAGGCTATCTTCATCTCCTCCGGAAGGACCTTCTGGGTCTTGAGAACTGGTATGATCAGTTCGAATCGGAATGGAGGGTGGCGGAGTGGCTCCGGGCGGTCGGAGTATGGAAGGGGTTGGCGGAGAGGTTTCGTATCCTCGAGGGATAGAAGCCCCTTGCGGAGTTTGAGGTGGAGGGATAGTCGAAGACCCTCCGACTTCGACTGTGTCGAAGGGTATCTCTCTGGAGATCCGAGAGGACCTCCGAGTGGGATTGCGAGGTGCGCTCCGCTTAGGAGGCATGATGTAAGAAATTGGTAGAGAACGAAGTTTTTTGAACTAAGTTCCCCACGGACGGCGCCAACTGTTGGCGTAAAAGATTACGCTAACAGGTTTCTGTAGAAAAGAAACTAACAAACGAAGTGTTTGTGAAGCAAACTGTTCTAAGCCTCCGAAAGGATAATAGCTTAGAATAGTTCGAAAGTGTGTATTGAATCACTTGTATTCGGTCCCTATTACAGGGTGAAATGGGGGGTATTTATAGGCTTAAGCATTAAGGAAAAGACCTATTTACCCCTCTATTACAACCGACATTAAGGAAACTATTCAGTTTCCTTAATAGGGCTAAAATGGTAAAAGACTAATCTAATAAGATAGAAGATAAGTCTTCCATCTTAGCTGGCAGAAAAGATCCTGAAGGGCTTTGGTTCGAAGACATACTTCGAACCAGTGTCTGTCTTCAGGCTTCGAACCAGGTTCTGGGCATCTTCGAAGATGGTCTTCGGACAATCTTCGAACTGGTTGACTGTCTTCATGCTGCTTTGGCAATAACCCCGAAGATGAGATATTTTCCCCCAACAACTATCAATGGGTCCTGTCGGGGATATGACCCCAAGGTATATCCTGAGTGGATTTATGATGACAAGTGTAGGAAGGGGTCAACAGATAAAGCATTAAAGATGATAAGTAAATATTCATATTCTTCAAAAGCCAAGAAATAGTTGGGGGCCTGAAGACTCTCTGAGTCCAACAATCGGGAGGATAACCCAACTACCGGCACTCAGACGGTCACAATTAAGTATCAGCCTACTCCATCAAAGATAATAAACTCCACGATGAGTAACTATCCAATTGATACAACAGAGAATGTAATTGGTCATTGGTAGGTCATATTAATTACAAATTGTAACTCCCGAACCCTCTCGTATATAAAGGAATTAGGGGAGCCTATTACATGCACTTTTTGACACGCATTCATAGTCCTGAAGGCCATTTTCAATCTTTAAATTCATATTGCACACATAGTAGTAGGGTTATTATCCTCCAAGAGACCCTAACCTATCTTAAAACTCACGTTGTCTCATGTACTAAGATAACCATTGAGATTCATCCATGGAAACATCCCTAAGCCTAACCAAATCCTTCCTACAAATAGCCTCATAAGATATTGTAGTTTGTACACAATGAAAGAGCATGTCCCATTGTTATTACCATATAGTCCCCTTGTGCGAGGTCGCCTCGTTGACTAAATTTGTCCCACCCTTTGTATTTATTGCCTCCACAGCTGCAACCTCAACCTCACAAATGCACCCATCTCTTATCCATATATTAAGGGTGTCACTAGCATGAATGTTGTTGATATTGCCAAATATTTTTAATAAAAATACAATAGTAAAATAATACCGCACAAGTTTGTTGGTGTTATTACCACACACATAATATATAAACTTAGAGATGCCCTCTGTTGGGGGAAATTGCTTCACTTTCAGGACTTAGAGATTAATAACCCGAAGGTTCACTAAGCTTCGGAGCTGGTGGGCTCTTGTTCGAAGGTGAAGGCGTCAAGCCGAAGGGTGCCTCGATCCGAAGTCCTGAGAAGCCCTCCGCAAGATACGAAGGCTCCGTAGCAGAGCGACAAGATTGATAAGATGTTTGGCTTATCCATCTGCCTCAGGAAACTTTACCCTTTTAACCTTGCTCCAGGTACCGAATAGTTTCCACTATGTCGGTTGTAATCTAGGGGTAATTAGGTCTTTTCCTTAGACATTTTTGCCTATAAATACCCCCCTCTCTACCCTGTAACAGGGATCGAATACGAAGCTATTCAATACACATATTCGAACTACTTGAGCAATTATCCAACACAGAGGCTTGAGACAGTTCTTAAGCACAAACTCTCTGTTTGTTCGTTCTTGATCTCAGAGAACTTGTTAGCGTAAACTTTTACGCCAACAGTTGGCGCCGTCCGTGGGGAACCAAGTTCTAGAAGCTTGTTCTCTACTGCTGACTGCACTTCGAAGAGCACTTACGGAGGGAGCCTCGGAGTCTTAAGATTCCGCGCACCCTTCGGTAAGGGGCTTCTTAGTGTAGCTCGAAGGCCCTCGCTCGCCTTCCCAAGTAAATCAAATTCCTCGGTCTTTAGACCTCTCCGTGACTAGCCATGCCTCCAAAGCGAAGCCAAGCCTCGATTCCTCTCCGAAGGTCCCCTCGTACCACAGGAGCCGGACCCTCAACCACTCCGGCAATTCCCAAAGAGGCCGCTGGGCGTCGAGTGCCCAGGGGCCCCCGAGCTCCTCCTATGGTGCTCTGGACTGATTATGTCAGCTCCCAAGACCCGGAGCTGCCCTCCGACGAAGACGAAGACCTTCCTCGAATCGAGGCTATTCAACTAGCAAGGCTTCAGGAGGAAGTGGCTAGGTGGAGGCAAGAGGCCGCCGATCGCCTCCGCACTCAAGCCTGCACCGAGACTCTAGAAGGGCCTCAAGATGGTGGTGCTCGCAATCTCCCAGAAGCTGCCCAAGTCCCGGAGGAGGCTGAGAACACATCTTTCGACGATGAGTCTCCGTTACATTCGGACTTGCAAAGAGTGCCATTCGATCCCAGATTCAAGGCCTCGAAGTTACACAAGTACTCTGGTGGGTCAGACCCCGGAGAGTTCGCCCGCTCATATGCCCTGGCAATAGAAGCAAGCGGAGGGGTGCGAAACACTATGGCAAAGTGTTTCCCCCTCACTCTCGAAGGCGTGGTGCTCCGATGGTTCTGGTCCCTGAAGCCAAGATCGATCAGATCCTAGGAGCAGCTGAAGAAGAAGTTTGTGAGCAACTTCCAGGGCACCTTCGTGGCCCCAATGTCCACAGGGAGTTTGTTCCAGGTGAAGCAACGGGCGGGAGAAACACTTCGGGAGTACTTCACGCGCTTCGCCCACACCAAGTCACAGATTAAGGGCCTGTCTACCTCTTCGGTAGTCGACGCCGCCCGCGAAGGGGTGCTAAACCCTGACATCCTCAGCAAGCTCCATCGGAAGCCGGTGACGTCTGTGGCGCAGCTGATGGCGTACTTCGAACAGTATGCCAAGGCAGAGGAAGCTGCCTTCGGCGAGCCGGAGCACCCGTGCCTGCCCTCCGAGAAGTCAAGACGGAGCGTGAAGCCTCGGCTCCTCTGCAACCCCCTCAAGATAACCGCTTCAACGAGCACAGGCGAGGGAAGAAGCATTTCCGTTCAGAGGTGCTAAACATTGCACCTTCTATTCCGATGGAACCTGCCAATTTTCAGCAGGCGCAGAACTTCAAGGCTGGAGCACCGAAGCCTCAAGAGAGGGCACCTAGCATGCGCCAGAGTTTTTTCTGTTGCGTGCATGGCGACAATAGGAGCCATGACACGAAGGATTTGCAAGGCAGTGTTGGCCCTTCGGGGCGACTACCTTGGGCAAAGTACCGGGCGGGGTACTTTGGATCGAGCCCCACTAGCAGCACGGTCGGAGCCTGTGCAGGTCATGGCCCGAGCCGGTGTCCCAGAAACCCCCATGCGCCTTCCGGTGGCCAACATTATGCCACCACCAAAGCAGGAAGACCCACAAGACCGCGGCAAGCAAGTGGTCCTGCCCATCTCCGGAGGGGGGACCCTCGAGAACATGTCCAAAAGGCAGCGGCGTGAGTACGTCCGCGAGGTTGGGCACATTGGGACTTCGAGTTCCGCAGAAGGGATGCCAGAGTGGTCTCATGTGCCCATCTCGTTTACTACCAACGATGCCGCGGGGGTAAAGTTCTCCCATGTTGACCCCTTGGTCATTTCCGCAGACATAGCAGGGGTGGAGTCCGAAGGATCCTGGTGGACGGTGGGAGCTCAGCAGACATACTTTTCGTCCAGGCCTTCGATCAAATGTGCATCTCCCGGAAGAATCTACTTCCAGCGGCCCGTCCACTTCAAGGGTTCTCAGGACCGCCTCTCGATGCCCTCGGCCAGATAGGCCTCGAGGTTGCCTTCGGAGAGGGGCCTCTGGCCAGGGTAGAAGAGGTGATCTTCGATGTTATCGACGCCCCCTATGCTTACAATGCAATCTTTGGCCGAGGGATGCTGAACGAGTTCGGGGCTATAGCGCACCACAATTATCTTTGTCTCAAAATGCCCACGCAAGGTGGAGTGCTTACTATTTCAGGAGACCAAGCTATAGCCCGGAGAACGGAGTATGGGCACGGGCAGCCGTTGGATCCCCGGCAAGTGCACAACGTGGTGGAAGGCACCGAAGAGGTACCGGAGGCCTCGAACCTTTCAAAGGGGCTCTCTCTCAAGCCAAGCCCGGAAGGTGATGTCGAGACAAGGATAATTTCAAAAGATGGCAAAGAATATCCGGTGCAGTTTGGCAAAGGGCTATCCCCGGAGATAGCTGCCTCATTGGAAGGAGTCATCAAGCAAAATCTGGATGTCTTTGCCTAGACCGACGAAGACATCACCGGGGTTGATCGAAGCATCATCGAACATAGCCTGCTCGTCAACCCGAAGGCCAGGCCAGTGCGCCAGGGGCTCCGCAAGCTGTCTGCAGAAAGAGCAAGCCTCGCCAAAGCCGAAGTAGAGAAATTGTTAAGGGCTGGCATCATCAGGGAGGTAGCCCATACCGAGTGGTTGGCTAACCCTGTTTTTGTAAGGAAGAAGGACTCGAACAAATGGCGCATGTGTATTGACTTTATTTCATTAAATAAAGCATGCCCGCGAGACCCCTACCCGATGCCCCGAATACACCAACTTGTGGATTCCACAACCGGCTCCGAATTGCTAAGTTTCCTAGATGCTTATTCCGGGTATCATCAAGTCTGGCTGAAACGCGAAGACGAAGCCAAGACAAGCTTCATAACTCCTTCCGGAGTATTTTGTTACGTAAGAATGCCTTTTGGCTTGCGGAATGCCGGAGCCACCTTTTCACGTTTAATAGCTAAGGCTCTAGGTCATCAAATAGGCCGGAATGTCGAAGCCTATATGGATGATATTGTAATAAAAAGTGCTCAAAAGCACCAACATAGCCTAGACCTAGCTGAAACGTTTGAGATCCTCCGAGCTTGTGGAGTATGCCTCAACCCAGAAAAATGTATATTCGGAGCACAAGCTGGGAAACTGCTAGGGTACTTAGTTTCGAGCAGGGGAATTGAAGCTAGCCCAACGCAGATAAGTGCACTACAAAGAATGGCTCCGCTAGGGAATTTGAAGCAGGTCCAGAAGCTAGCAGGAAGGCTCGCAGCCCTTAGCAGATTCCTGGCCAGGTCAGCAGAGCGAAGCCTCCCAATTTTCAAAGCCCTAAAGGGGTTCGAGAGCTTCAGTTGGACACCGGAGTGCCAGAAAAGCTTTGATGACATAAAAGCATACCTCAGAAACTTGTCAACACTTACTGTGCCCCTTCCAGAAGAAACACTACTCCTTTATCTTGCATCAACATGCTCTGCAGTAAGTGCAGTGTTGGTCCGGGAAGTTGAGCTTAAGGGAAAGCTGGTGCAGAACCCAGTTTATTTTGTGTCAGAGGCTTTGTCCAGAGCTAAGATAAGATACTCCGAGCTCGAGAAATTTGCTTATGCCCTGGTAATGGCCTCGCGAAAGCTAAGGCATTATTTTTAGCGCATAACCTAATCGTTCCTACCTCGTATCCTCTTGGGGATATGCTCCGAAGAAAAGACTCTACAGGTAGGATTGGAAAATGGGTTGTCGAGCTAGCCCCCTTCGGAATCTCCTTCACGGCAAGAAAAGCTATTAAATCCTAAATCATAGCTGACTTCATAGCAGAGTGGACTCCATCTGTAGTTTGGGCTCTAGAGGAACCCTCCGAAGGTTTATGGACAATATATCTGACAGAGCTTATCAGGCATCCGGTGCCGGAGCTGGGGCAGTCATCATATCACCATCAGGGCAGAAGGCCATGTATTCTGCGAGGCTCAACTTTAAAACCACCAATAACATTGCAGAGTACGAAGGGGTCCTGCTAGGCCTCCAAAAGGCAAAGGCACTTGGAGCTGCAAGGATAATAATTAAGACAGATTCCCAAGTCGTCGCAGGGCATGTTGATAAGAGCTTTCAAGCAAAGAACCCGCATCTAGCGCAATACCTTGAAGAAATCCGCAAGACTGAAGCAGCATTCAAAGGATTCTCTGTTTGGAGTATCCCTCGGGCAGATAATCAGCTTGCAGATATTCTAGCAAAAGCTGCAGCTGGAGCGGTGGACCTCCCGGAGGGTGCTTTCTACGAAGAACTAATGAAGCCCGCAGCTAGTCAGTTACCCTCTACAGAAATATTGTGCATTCCGGCTACGGATTGGCGGGCTCCGATCATGAACATATTGCAAGGTGGCATAGATTCTTCAGAAGGTCCGGATTCCCGAAGATTGCAAGCAAGAGCCCGAAATTACAAGCTTGTCAACAGAGTATTATACAAAGCTGGCGTGTGTTCCCCTCTACTCTGATGCATCTCCCAACCCGAAGGTCAAGACATACTTCGGGAGATTCACGAAGGTTTGTGCGGAAGTCATCTGGCCCCTCGTGCTCTAGCAGGCAAGACACTTCGACAAGGGCTTTACTGGCCAACAATTGTGAGAGATGCAGAGGAGCTGGTTCGAACATGCTAGGGCTGCCAATGGATGGGCAGACGAAGCCACCGTCCACCAGTTCAACTTCAAGTTATTGCCCCGGTATGGCCAATGGCTCGGTGGGGCATAGACCTCATAGGCCCTTTTCCAATGGAAAAAGGCGGCTTGAAGTTTGCGGTAGTAGCAATCGAGTATTTTTCAAAGTGGGTTGAAGCGGAGCCATTGACTGCTATCACTTCGAGGAATGTGCAAAAATTTTCTGGCAGAACATTATATGCAGGTTCGGAGTGCCAAGGGAGTTGACAGTGGATAATGGAACCCAGTTCGAAGCTGACACATTCCAAGCATTTTGTGAAGAACTAGGCATTAAGTTGTGCTTCGCTGTGGTACGCCATCCACAATCCAACGAAGCCGTTGAACGAGCCAACGGGAACATCCTCTCCGGTCTAAATCGGCGAATCGGTTGCTTAGCCAAGGGGCTCTGGGTAGAAGAGCTCCCTAAAATCTTGTGGTCCATTCGAACCACTCAGACCAGGTCCACAGGCTTTACCCCATTTAGACTGCTATTCGGAGATGAGGCCATGACTCCTACGGAGCTCAGAGGTGGATCCCTTCGTGTAGTTCAGCCCGGAGATGAAGATGAAAGGAACACTTCGCTGGACTTGTCAGAAGAAACAAGGCTTCGAGTTGTCGCCAATCTGACCAAGTACCAGGGCCAAACAAAGACATGGTATGATCCGAAGATAAAGCTAAATGAGCTTAAACCTGGTCATCTAGTTTTGCGAAGTGTAATAGCTCTGGGGAAGCTAGGGAACAAATGGGAAGGACCATATGTTATCTTACGCTCAGGACGCCCCGGATCGTTTAAATTAGCTAATTTAGAAGGGGAAGAGTTGAAGCACGCATGGCATGCGGAGCACCTTAGGCGTTATTACGCTTAGGGTCTCCTTGTAACTTGTAAAACTTTCCTTTTTTCTAAATAAAGAGAAGGGTCGAATTTTGTTTGCTCTTCGAATATCCCTTACTCCTGATGGACGCATCGGGAGGACGGAGATGCTTGCAGAGTCAAGCATCTTTCCCAAGACCCGGGCAGCAGCCTACAAACCATTGGTTCAGGGGCTCCGCTACCACCATACGGATTCCAGGCTCCGGCTTGTTAGGATCCGTAGAAGAGTCTAAGGACTTTAAAAATAAATAGATTTCCGGCCTCCGGGTACGAAGTATCTGTAAAAGAGCCGAAGGTGGCCACCCTATGGATTCCAGGCTCCGGCTTGTTAGGATCCGTAGAAGAGTCTAAGGACTTTAAAAGAAATAGATTTCCGGCCTTCGGGTACAAAGTATCTGTAAAAGAGCCGAAGGTGGCCACCCTACGGATTCCAGGCTCTGGCTTGTTAGGATTCGTAGAAGAGTCTAAGGACTTTAAAAAGAAACAGATTTCCGGCCTCCGGGTATGAAGTATCTGTAAAAGAGCCGAAGGTGGCCACCCTATGGATTCTAGGCTCCGGCTTGTTAGGATCCGTAGAAGAGTCCAAGGACTTTAAAAGTTAAACAGATCTTCGGCCTACGGGTTCGAGTAATCTGTAAAAGAGCCGAAGGTGGCCACCCTACGGATTCTAGGCTCCGGCTTGTTAGGATCCGTAGAAGAGTCCAAGGACTTTAAAAGTTAAACAGATATTCGGCCTACGGGTTCGAGTAATCTGTAAAAGAGTCGAAGGTGACCAAGTAATAATGTTTCGAGGCCACGGCCAACGAGACACTTAAAAACAACAATAATAAAAAACAAGAGGAATCAGAAAGTCCTAAGCGACAGATCCAACTTCGAAACTCACAAGTTAATAATACTAAAGTACGAATGTTAAGTGTGATACGAAGCATCAGGTTGTTCGGCACATCATTGTGTCCGGCGAACCCATTTACACAACAAAGGATCCACCACCCACAAGGAGGGGTAGGAGGGTAGGAAGCACACAAGATACTTCGAAGCATTTCACATTAAGTCATCGTACTTTTACATCAGGAAAAGTTTTGGTCCAAGCCTAGGAAAAATCGAAGACCTTGTCGGCATATGGAGCTACCCCTCCGGCTACTCTGTCCTTCGGAGCTCGAAGCTGCCGGTTTGGTCCTTTTTGTTCGAACGCTTCTCTTCTTCTTAGAGGCACGTAACTTCTTTTGCTCCTCTTGAAGCTCGGCCCAGGTTAGGAGCCTTTCGGAGTTAGTCTCCGAAGGGTCTTCGCCCTGGTACTCCGAGTCGGACCAATTCATATGCTCGGAAGACGAGGATGCCTTCTCTTTCTCCTCTTCCTTGATATAAGCTAAGACCTCTTGAAAAACTTGAGGGTTATATCTCCCTTGTCTCCGCGAGGAACAGAGAAGCGAGAGCAGCGGTAGGGCCTTAAGCTCTCGAGGCTTGTCCATTCCTTCCGGAGCCCTTCGGTAAACTCCAGTATTTCGAGGTCAGGGTTCGAATGGCGCGGCAAAACCTAAAAAGAACAGAACACCCAAACAAGCTTCTCGTTTATAACTTTTTCATTAATTAAAGGGGCTTTCAAGATTTTGTGTACATGATGGCCCTAAGAGCTAAACCTGCGGGTCGGTTGGTGGAGCAGGGATTGCCGTAGCTGGTGAGGCAGGAAGTGGTGGCCTTGTTTGTGCCTGCTTCTGCCGACAGGCCTCGTCGATCCAAGCTTTGGCCGCAGCCTTGTGGTCCATCTTCCCAATCGACTGGAAGGCTTCCCAAGCCAAGGCTACATCCGAAGATGGATGCAGCAGGTCTTCGGAGGCAAAGCTTCCAGGGGTCGAACCCCCGACTGAAGCAAGGGGGATCTGAAGGGCTTCGAGGTGGCGAAGAACTCCGATGACGGCGCACTGACCGGAGATCTCTCCGTACCGAACGCCAGAGTTCATCATCAACGACGCCACCACTTGGATCCTCTTCAGCTTCCGGTCGAGGGATTCGCTGGCCGCCACAGAAGACGAAGGGCACATAGTGCCAAAATATTCCAAGGTACCCTGAAGGGCGTCCAAGGTACGTCTGCCGCGCTGGCATTCTTCTTCTCCATTGCCTCCAGCCCCGCAGTAGTAGCAGAAACCTCGGCCACTTGGAGCAGCAAGGAGCTCTTCTGGGCCATCGCTTGATTAAGAGCTCCTTGAGCTCCACCAGCTGGGCGCTCGAAGTGGCCGCCGATTGCCGGAGACTTTCAACCTCCGCCCGAAGAACTACGCGGTCGGCTTCAACCTCTTGGGCTGAAGTACGGAGCGCGTCATTGTCTTGCCTCGCCATTCGGAGGGCTTCCTCGGCCGCAGCCCTAGCCCTATGTTCCTCTAGGGCTTCCTCTTCCAACCGAAGGGATCTTTCTTCGGAGTCTTTGAGGGCAGTTTGGAGGGTGATAACCTTCCTTTTGAGTCGATTAGTTTCGACTTCATTGGAAGTCGCTGCCGCTCTAGCAAGGACGAATTGCTGCAAAGAAAAAAGAACAAGTAAGTACCAAAGTGTTTATAATTACTAATTCGAAGTAGCTGTGGTGCTTTCATACCTGAAGGGCAGCCCTTTCGAGGGCCATGTTGAGCGCCGGAGCCCTAGCTTCGCTCAGAGTAGAGACCAGGTCCGAATTGGCGATGTCCTGGCTCTTCTCCGCCAGGGGCTCCAGGAGCGCTCGGAGGCCTGTCCGGTGTTCCAGGAACGGAGCCAGCAAAGGAAGCCAAGACGAAGCTTGGCGGTCATCTGCCGTGGCCTCCTCCTCCGAGTTGCTGGCCGAGGTCATCGTGGGGCCGGGGGGAAGGCCGAGGCTAGACATGCTTTTTCCCCTCCCCGGCACGAAGGCAGGCGCAGCGGCTGAAGCAGAGGTGGCCCTTTCTTCGGCGGCTACCCCTTCGACCAGAGCCGCGTCAACAGGGGCGACCTCAGTCACCGGAGCTGCCACAGCGGGGGCGACTTCGGTCACTAGAGCCGCACCGGCGGGCACGACTTCCACCGCTGGGACTAGAGCGTTCAAAGGAGTCGGGGGGTCCACTTGGGCCATGACCCTTGAAGACGTTGGGACTTCGGGTGCAGCCGGGGCTTCGTCACCCTTCGAGGTACCTACCGTGTCAAGAAATTTGATAAGCATTTGAAAGAAAAGATTGTTGTAGGTATCGACCGAAGTAAGGCCTTCAGAATGTACCTTCGGAGGCCCTGTGAGGAAGGATTGTCGGATCCTCCAGAACTTCGTACATCTAGAGGATATCAGCGAGGTCGTCTCCCGAAGCCCTCTCCGCCACGTTTTCTGTTGGAGCTTCGACTTCCGCCGTGATCACCCCGGTTACGGGTGAGTTGGGGGTGGTGGAGTCTGATTCTAGGTTTACGACGACGGGCATGGAGACACGCGTTGGGTCTACCTCTGCAACCTCCCGAGCACAAGTTCCGGATGGGACTTCCCCCATATCTTCGTCGTCCTCCAAGAGATAATTCTCGAAGGCCGTCGCCAGTTGGGCATTGGAGTCCTTGGACTCCTCGGAGGCCGAGCTCCGAATGTCTAAGGACGAAGCCGACGAAGCAGGAGCCAGCTGTGGAGGGATCTTCGACATCTTCTTCTTCTTATACGGTGGCTTGCTGGCTTTCTTGGGCGGCTCAGCAACGGCCTTCCATTTCTGAGCGGCTGCTCCGGTCGAGGTAAAGTCTGGTAGAGGAGGGGGCTCCATCCTGAGAGCCCCTCACACTCTATTGGAGCGCTCCCAGCTCCCCACTAGCTCTAGCCTTTTCTGCTTTTCAGCCACTGTAGGGGCTCCGAGGACCCGTTCAGTGGCCCGAGCTATGTCTTCTGGAGCTAATGCCAAGGGAGCCGCTGGAAAAAAAGGGTAACACATCATAAGTATGTTATTTTCATCATCTAATACATTACTGCAGGAATTGAAGTCTGACCTAGGGTTCAGAGATCACCCTCCGAGGCTTGTTGGAACACTATCGGCTAGTTGGCCCTGAGAGGTGGAATCCGAAGGGCGATGAACTCTTCGGCCAGGTCATGCATGCTCATGCGGCAAGCCACCGAAGTCAACAGCCTAGCCTCGTGGAGAGCAGGCTAAGGTTCAGAGCGATCTCCGCCTCCTTTCGGAACCAGATCTCTTGGAGAGGACCTGCGAAGGGGAGTCCTCTCCGACTTCGGCGTAGAACCACCGAAGGATCCAGTTGGTGTACCATCGATCGTTGATGGCCTTCGCGGGGAAGTGTAGGGCGTGCTCCCTCCGCAACTAGAATTTGACACTACCGAAGGCTGTTATCACCTTGGAGTCTCTGGGCCCATCTTGTGGCTTCGGCTGGTAGATAGCTTCATGGGTTGCGGCGAAGATCTCTGAGCGTCCTTCGCATCCTTCGGCCTGGAGCGCCCACTCGAAGATAGCTAGGCGGGCGATGGCATTGGGGTATAACTAAGGTAACGTAATATGAAACAGGTCCAGCACCTCCGCCAAGAAGTTGATGGCTGGAAGTCCCAAGCCCGCTTCGAAGAACGCCTCGAAGACCACCACTTCTCCGCTTCGCGGCCTCGGGGTTGATTCTGACCCAGGGACTCGAGTCCTCAGTCCGGCACCCAGCTTCCCTTCCACTGCCTCCTCAATAGACTCGGCGGTGCTCGTGGATTGGCCGATGAGGAAGCTCTGGGAAATCTTCTTTTTGGATGGCGGCGGAGCTCCCGAGGGTTCTTGGGCCAGGCGTCGCCCGGAGCTCCCGCCATTGCTGCCGCGGCTGAGGCGGCCCACGCTTGCCTTTGCGCTAGAGTACTCGCCGCCGCCAGAACAGTGTGGTTGGTTCTCGCCATTTGCTCGATGGATTGGGATATTTCCGGAATTGGAGGTTGAGGAAAGTAAATTGCAGGTGCTAAGTGCGGTAAAAAGTTCCGGGTAACTTCTATTCCTCCTTTTATAACCGTTCGATGGTTTCTACGCTTGATTGCATTCACACTGCAGGTTCGGCTTCCTCCACTGGTAGGTGGGTCGAGAAAGTGGAACGGTGAGCACTGCCATATATTTCGACTGTTACCTTTTACAGGGCGTAACAGCTACTTGCGCCGTAACGACTATAATCAAACGGTACCTCACGTCGTTTGCGCTTTGGAGCAGTACTCTTTCCTTGCGATGTGTTCACACCGCGTCGAGGGCGCGGAGAAGGGGTCCGAACGCTTTGATCCGAAATCCTCCGAAGGACGGTAATGTGTTCAAATTCTCTCTAAGTCTCAGAAGATGGAAATATTCCTTGCGTTATACTGCCTCCCTTCTGTACAGGTTAAATACAGAGAGGCGTATTCGAGGGGCTACTGTTGGGGGAAATTGCTTTCACTTTCAAGACTTAGAGATTAATACCCGAAGGTTCACTAAGATTAGGAGCTGGTGGGCTCTTGTTCGAAGGTGAAGGCGTCAAGCCGAAGGGTGCCTCGATCCGAAGTCCTGAGAAGCCTCCACAAGATACGAAGGCTCCGTAGCAGAGCGACAGATTGATAAGATGTTTGGCTTATCCATCTGCCTCAGGAAACTTTACCCTTTTAACCTGCTCTGGTTACCGATAGTTTCCACTATGTTGTTGTAATCTAGGGGTAATTAGGTCTTTTCCTTAGACATTTTTGCCTATAAATACCCCCCTCTCTACCCTGTAACAGGGATCGAATACGAAGCTATTCAATACACATATTCGAACTACTTGAGCCTATTATCCAACACGGAGGCTTGAGACAGTTCTTAAGCACAAACTCTCTGTTTGTTCGTTCTTGATCTCAGAGAAACTGTTAGCGTAAATTTTACGCCAACACCCCTTGTTGACTAGATGATTGATATTTATGTGGCAACTGTCACGAACATAAGTTGGTACCACAATGATCCGCCTACTTTCCATGTCCTAATTCATGTTATATTTGACAATAAAAAAATACAATAATACTTAGATGTCGGGCTGCGAACTTAATGGCCTCCTCACTAGTAGGCTACAATTTAATTCATAGGTGTTTGTGATAACTAATTCATTAAGAAACAATACTAAGCAATAATAATAGTAAAGGTGTAATTAAACTATGAAAGGCACATAATGAACGAACATTGTATGAACACAATGTAGGAACAATACTATTAGCACAAATTTGTGAAACCAAAAAATGAACCTAAATTGTCAAACACATTCTCATATTTCACAAATAGCATCATCTTCATTGAGAAAATATTTCCACAAATATGCACATTCCATCACATTTCCACATATTCATCACATATTCACAATTCCACATATTATGAGGAGGAGGACCTTAGGATGATGATGAGGAGTATACAACCGAGGTGGCATAGAGTAGGGTCAGCCATGTGTGATGGAAGGACGGTGGAACGAAGGTCACATTGATCGAACGGACGGCAGAATAGAGGCCACGTGGAACTAAACATACGGCCTAGACAAAACGAATCACGGTGGTGCCGGTGAGGAGAACGATGAATGTGACAGTGATGGTGAGATACTAGGGTTAGGTTTGCACAAAATGAAGATATGTCGATTCACTTCGGGGACTATCTATTATCTAGCCATAGACATCATCAGTGACAAATAATAGTTTAGTCCATCACTAATAACCTAGCCATTAGTGAGGGCATAAACTACCACTCGTACGTCACTTAATCAATAGTGACTT